>LGRX02013389.1:0-32514 GCA_001247695.2 Cymbomonas tetramitiformis | reverse complement strand
CGCTTGACGCCGCCTGGCTGGGCCCACCTTTGCCCGCATGCGCCCCTCCAGATCGCGCCTCGGTGGTGCCCTCTATCTCCTTGACCCTCCACAATGCTCAGATGCTCCGCCTCCCGCCGCACATCCTCCATGCTCTCTAAAAGCCTCGATGCCATCCTTCCTGCCTCGCCTGCCCCACTGGAAGCCTGCCCAGACTGATCATGCTGCGTCCCCCCAGATTCCTGCGTCCCACCACCAAGTCCATCCTGCGCGACATAGTCTGTCTCCTTGAACGCGTCCTCCCACGCCCTGTCCATCAGCGCCAACCTCTCCGCCCGTTCCCATCGAGTGCAACAGTGCATGCTAGCAGGGAACACTCACATCATAACCTGGGTCTTGGTACGAGTTGCATAATTATCCAGCAAGGACCCATGCTTCCAGGCCATACTGGCATTCATGCTGCTGTTCTTACATATAACGTGTGTGTATTTGCTATCCTACCTCACCCCAGATATGCTCCTGCTTGCTTTTCTCATCCACTGGGGCGTTGGTGCGATGGCTTTGGTCGGCGGGCCTCGCGTTCTTGGTGTTTAAACGTTCTATGATACAAATGGATCCGTTGGATTGCCATCTGATCCCACACCAGGTTCGAAACTGGTTTGCATGTACTATGCAGCACATCACTTCAACTACGTGTCACCTTTATCTTCGCTGACTTGATCGTCGTACATTGCTGCTCTGTAACAGGGCTCTAGAGAATATCGAAGCTATGGATATATCCACTAGTCATCTTGGCAACACACAAATCAGTGGCAACCCACCACCGAACCCATCACCGCCCCTTGTGCCCCCACCGCCACCTCCACCGCCACCTCCTGCACCTCCATCCCCGCCACTGCCGCCACCTTCGAGTGAAACTGCCCCGTGGGCATCCATCATGATCATTTTTGGCGGCGGCGTTGGAGTCTGGCTTCTGTGCAAAGTGGGCGACGCAATGCGCCCTGGAACCAACCACCTTGTGGCGTTTGTTGCACTGTTGTCCTTGTTTGACTTTGTGTCAGATATCCTCTTCATCCACTTTGATCTTGGAACCAGTGAAGAGGTGCGCGGCGTAGGCTTGACATTATTAGTCTGCATTCGATGCGGCATTCATTGCTGCATGATTGAATCCTACGTACATAGTGTGCATGATGACATTTCTAACCAACCAAGTTTTGATCGCACTCATGCTGGCATTTGGGCCGTACTGAGCTGATCTTGGTTGGTTATCACCTTGGCTAAGTGGGGGGGGGTGGGGTAGACCACCCAGCAGTCCACGTAGCTGACTAGATATCAGAATGATAGATCACACCGTCGCCGAATCGGACCTGTCCACCCTTTTATAGACAGGCTTAGTTAGAATCCATCTCAGAAGCCACCTTTGTAGGATTGCTTGGACGGCCGTCATTCCTAGGAAAAAGAAATGACTGAACCCAGCGGTTGCAGCTCACTCTTCAATGCAAAGCAAGTTATTTAGAGTCCTTCCACAATCGCAAATATTGTAGGGAAATAGTTAGGTTTGAGTGGTGCGCCGGATTCGTCCAGAGAGGTAGGACTGCATCGAGCCTGCCTGCACCTTACCCATTGACAGCAGGCAAGGGGGTAAGCTTTCTCAGACACCTGCAGCAGCCAGCCCTGGGCCTCACACTCACATCATTTCCTTAACCGCATCGCCTTTGGGCAATATAGGTAGTTGCTCCATGACTGTCTACTCTCGTGAAATCTATAGTAGATCACGAGATGTGAGCAATTTTAGATTTTGGCATATTGCTTTAGTGTGGACATCCCAAATAGCCTACCATATCGACCTTAAATTTGTCAATACGCGGTCACTTCCACTCGGAGACTTTTTTACGTGTGTAGAATGCTACCCCGGATATATGAGCAAATATAAAATTTGCCATCAGTATGCAAAGTGCACGTCGTCCACCCAAGTTGGACTATGAAGTATCCTTATTGCCTCACCGACATATTGCATCGGTATTACATAATGATGCAGTACATAATATTTGCGTGCCCATATAATTGCATGGATGTTTTACAGTCTCAGAGCGCCATGCACATCTGCTGGTGCATTGTATTCTCCGGATAATCACGCACACTGCGCATCTGTCCGGGTAGTTGATGAGAAATCAAATGGTGAAGGGCGGGTAAGCTGCGCCATGCTGCAGGTGTCAGACTGTTACGTTGTCGCTGTGTTGTTCATGGTCATATCAATGCTAGGGAACGCGGCTGTGCTAACCCACTTTCTTTACCAGCAGCTAAGAGACAACGAGGAATTGCATTGCTGGATGTCTGCAAATTCCTCCATCACTGCGTTCATTATCTTCCTCGCCTTCACTAATGTAAGATCTGCGTATCAGTGCAAATGCATGCACACCACCTGCGTTGTAGCAACGCCTCCCAACCGTTTTCAATAGTCATTATGATCAGATACAAAGCAAACCAGTGTTCTGCATTGTTGAGATTTTGCAATGGACCCCTCCAGGTCTCGGCAGAGACTGGGAAGGTCCGATCGTCTGCATTTCGAGCCGGAGCGCACGATCATCTGTTAAGCAGCTACAGTATGCTGTTCACACGATGCTTCAAATGAGGTCACCTGAATCGTATTCAGATTACCTTATACAGGTGTACTGCATTCTAGTTGCGGCCACGACTCTCCCCGCGATTGCATACTCTGTTTGATGTCCTTTACCATGTCCGCTTCATAGTTGATGAGCATGATCATCTGCGTTAGTATAATTATCATTGTATATCTATATAGATAGATATAGATATAGATATAGATATATATATAGATATAGATATAGATATAGATATAGATATAGATATAGATATATATATAGATATTCTGAATCGGGTCGTAAGCGTCTCCCTCTTCGTCCTTTTCTTATGGCCCATTAGTACTAGTTGCTTTTTGTTAGCTGAGATCACTGCTGATCACATAATCGGCCTTCGTCCTTTGAATGCTAGCTTTGATATTTTGCTAACTAGAAGCATCCGAATTCTGCTTCAGCAAAAATAATGTCTTCGAGTACTCCTTGGCGAGGCCAGTGCTTGGCGAGTGACGCTGCATGCCTTCTTTGGCGCAGCCCTTTGGGAGCATTCATACTTCAGTGCCACAGTTGGTGCCAGACGTTGTTGGTCATCACATCGAGCAGCGTCCTGGGCACACAGCGTCGATGCCGATATACTATTGTTTGTGTAAACTTCGGATGGGGCATCGGGTACAGGTGGAGGCCTTCGCCTTGGTGAGCTGCGGCATTTTACCGCAACTTAATGCACAATTATCCGCCGCACAAGAGTCACAAGTGCAGATGATGGGTCTGGTCACCAATCTGCTGGAGGACCTTCCACAAGTGATCATTCTCATCATCGCAAACTATCGCAGGCAGCAGTGGAGTGATACCGCTGCGTTGTCTTTCGTCGCCACGGCCCTCGCAATATGCTATAGTATCACGAAGCGGTTGCTCTCCTCTCTGCTGTTTTTCTCTACGCCCGTCTTCACTGGAGAGGAGACGAGCGAGCGGGGAGCGCTTCCAACATTGCGGGATGCTGTTGGCCGGCTTTGGAATGGGGAGGATGGGCTACCTGCTGATGCTTGCACTGCACAAGACGTCGTGCCTAAGCCTAAGCTCGACGTGAAGACCTCTTTGGAGGTATGCTGACTACCTTTTTCTTCATCATCAAGAACATGTCCGCGCTTACATGTCTGAAACAGTAGTCGATATTGATGCCGTGTGCACATTGCTAGCTAGCATTCCTACTGCAACTACCAACCGTTGTAAGAAAATAAAATGAAAGAGAAGAAAATGCATGCACCCTTTGTAGCGTTTTTTGTTTAGGCCCCCTTGGCGCTTGTTGTTGTGTTGATCCCCTTTTTATATGGCTGCCTGGCGTCTGAAAAGTGTTGACCGGGCAATATCTGGTAGGTGTGTATATCTACGTATATTTGTATCATATTATCTCATTGGTATATACCTTTCCATTGCTATTACACTCAGTGGGCATAAAGCCTTTTGGTAACGTTCCTTCACTTCAAACTTGCATAAGACCCCTGAAACACTCAGAGTCTCTCTATAATATTGTCCGTTGCTTGCCTACCATATTTTCCTCTAATGGTATGCAACTGTCATTTCTCATCCCTGATTACTATTATTTCCCTAGTGACGCATCGATGTGAATCAGGTGACAGCCATTTTAGACTCTAAACGAGCCCACTTATACAGGGTTCAGAGTGCACCGCCTGCCTTGATACAGAAAGTCTGCATGTGCTGGTTGCAACTCATCGCAATTTCTTCTATTTGTTTCAGCAATTCATCGCTCGTTCTTTGTCACATCTCAGCAGGTTGTCAGTATTTTTATGGTGTGTTTGTATTCTACCCGTGCGTGTTCCAACGTTATGATGCGTAGTGGTGTTCTGAGTCCTTCCTGCTTTAGTAATTTTACCAGAAGGGCGGTTTTAGTTTTCGTAGCGTCCTCCTAATCTGTGTCGCTTGTGTACGTAGGTTGCCTTTATCAGGTGTACATGGGTTACTTCTGCTGTTTTTGCCTGTTTTGGTCTTCACCCTTGCGCCATCTTGTTGCATTCTGCTACTTCTGGTCCCTGCTTCTTGTGTTGTTCCCTTGTGGCTCCATAATTATAGTGCGCTATCTCTAGTATCAGGTCCTAGTATTGTGTTTCTTGTATTTCCACTCCTGCTGGTCATTTCTCCTCTTCCAGCTATGGTACCTTTCTGGCGGGTGCTTACCTCTTGAGGATTAAGACAGGCTAGTCTGCTTTCTTTGCAAGGAGAGGCAGGGTGGGGTGAACGCCTCACTCTGTTGTGTCTTCCCTCGATCTCTGCGGGGAGCGTCTCGGTGCCCGCTTCTAGTTTATGCTCTCGTGTATCTTCCATTGTCCGTCCATTGGTTTGCATTCATCGACCAACACGCTCCATCCATTCATTGGCTGTGAAGCCACCAGTGGGCATCCCGGCAGGAATTGCTCAATCCGTTACCCGGGATTCAGCGCGCATTCAGTTGCATGGAGTTGCGCAGTCTCGCGTGTTTAGCAGTGAATGATACATACATACATACATACATACATACATCTTTGCTGCTTTGCATTTGTTCATAAGGTTGTGCGCGTCGGTGGTGTCTTGGCACAGCCCCGCCTTGTTCTTGAATGCTTCTCGCATCCACTGGGATGATGGTGGGCTGGTTTTTGTCCGTGGGCCGTATGCCGTTCAGTGTGTGTGTGTGTGTGTGTGTGTGTTGATCCTTGGACCAACTCCTTTGGCACCCCGTAGCCACAGAAGCCGGGTGCACTATGTACCCACGTCAGGGATCAAAGGATTCAACACACACTTCGGGACACTCATCCGAATTCTCAGTGTGTGTGTGTGTGTGTGTGTTGATCCTTGGACCGAATCCTTTGGCACCCCGTAGCCACAAAAGATCGGCTGCACTATGTACCCACGCCGGGGATCAAAGGATTCAACACACACTCAGTGTGTGTGTGTGTGTGTTTGTGTGTTCGGATGAGTTTGCGGTATCTTGTCACGGCCCCGCCCTGCTCATGATTTGCTTCTGACATCCACTGGGATGATGGTGGGCTGGCTTTTGTTGGCCGATCTCATGCCGTTCAGTGTGTGTGCTCGGAGGATTCGTCTGCCTTTGCTGTAAGGAGAGGCAGAGGGTGGTGAAGTCCGCCTTCTGTGTTTTCCCTTGATTTTTGTGGGGAGCACTTAGGTGCCCGCATGTTTTCAGTTTTTTACCATGGGGTGTCAATGCCGTGTGGTGTGACTGCATTCATGGCATAACCATGGACCACCAGGTCCCATCCATCGACCGTGAGCCACTGGGGGGCATGCCAGCAGGGTCCGCTTACTCCGCAACCCAGAGACCAACAGTTGCTGGGCGATGATCGGTCACATCGTATCATCTTTCCATGCTGCTTTACATATGGGAACATGTATGAGATCATGGTGGGATCTTGTCACGGCCCCGCCCTGCTCTTCCACAGCTTCCAATGCAACGCTTAGAAAGTGGCTCATGTCAGGCTCAATCTCCGTAGACAGCAGCGCCTCCCAGTTCCTAAACTCCATTGTCCCCATTAGCACGCCCATCTTCTTAGTTTCAGAACCTGATGTGCTGTCCCGGCGCCCAGCAATAGGACTCCTGACTACTGGAGGAGTCTTCCGCCGCAAGCCCAAACCCAGCTGCCACTCTGCTGCCCCGTTCTACACTCTCCACCTCTTCCACCACCTCATCATCCCACCTACCACCTCATCGAAAATTCCCCCACCCCTGGGAGGGTTCGCCACCCACAACCTCGGCTCTTTGCTTCTTGACCTCCTCTGTGAAGCCATCTCTACATCAGCCACTACCTTCTGCTCTGCCTCCCAACTCCTCAGCCACCTCACGCCCTCCTCCCCCGACTCAGCCACCCCACCGCCACCGCCGCCGCCACCACCACCGCGCCCCGCCCTCCCACCCCCCACCCCCGCCGCCATTCCCACTCCCTCCACCCCCGCCGCCATCCCCACCCCCTCCACCCCTGCCGCCCCCAACCTCATCTCTAAATCGAACCGCCTGACCCCGTCCGCAATGAGCTCCACCGCCTCTGCCAACTTGAAACCCAAGGAACCACCAATGTGCCCTGGCCATACATCCTCCGTGCAGCGCGCTATGTTGCTGACACGTACCCTGACCTGTCCCAAAAGTGATCAGCCTTGTACCAACAGACCCGGTCAGCGCCCTCAGAATCTCAAACGGCAAGCGACCCCGCCAACAAGCGAATCAGACACCCCCACAGACTGACCGACCCCCTGAGTCATCGAAAGCAGCAGAAGCAAGGGCAAGGCGAGCCCGGCAGCAAGAAATCGATGAAATCCTTCATGACCTCCACCAAGACCAACCAGTGAACAGTACCGCCCCCGAGCCACAGAACCTCCTTGAATCATTCAGAGCAACTGAAGCCCCAGCTGAACAGACCCAGCAGCAGGAACTTGATGAGATCCTTAATGACATCTGGAATGACCAACCTGACGATCCCATGCCAGCCGCCACTGCAACACCGCAACCCACAAAACCCAACAACCCAAGCGCCCTCGCCACCGACCTTGCCACGGACCGC
This sequence comes from Cymbomonas tetramitiformis, assembly GCA_001247695.2. Classification (NCBI taxonomy): domain Eukaryota; kingdom Viridiplantae; phylum Chlorophyta; class Pyramimonadophyceae; order Pyramimonadales; family Pyramimonadaceae; genus Cymbomonas; species Cymbomonas tetramitiformis. Next base: position 25,376 of record LGRX02013389.1, on the reverse strand, counting down.
GCCCCCGACCACAATCCCTCCCCTCGCCCTGCTGAGTCCCCACCCATCCAGCGACCAACTAAGGCATGCCGCCGAAACTCCCCACCACCTCATACCACCATCGAACCCCCACCACTGGCTACTTTCCAGTCGTCCACTCCCCGTCGCCGCAGCTCGCACCGCTCTAAGCGATGCAACCAAAACAGAAATCCACAATCTACCTAACGCTACCACCTGCCACCACCACCACCACCGCTGCCGCCACACCCCCTGTTCAGCCCCCTCGGAAAGGACACGTGCTGCCCTCCTGTACCCACGGGTGGGACCCCATCCTCGGCCCAGGGGACTAAGGCGGACTGGAATGGCCTTTAGGAGGCTTTACCCCAGCGGGCAGACCTATCTGCACGGTCGAGGTCCTTGAGATCTCCGTCGCTTTGGCCACCTTTTTCCCTCTCAGACGGGATGCCATTATATTGGGACCAAACCAATACCAATCTGTTGGAGTAGCCTTGTAGAGTGGCGCTCCTCCGTGAAGCCCCATTAGATCGCGTCATGAGTGAGTGCCCAACAAATGAGGGACACTCACTCATGATGCGTTCTGTTCAGCAGAACCCATCCTGTGTAAGTGTGGACTCCACTTGTTGGGCACTCACGGCCGCACCCTGCTCCTGATTTGCTTCTCACAATCATCCACTGGGATGATAGCGAGAGGACTCACAGCCGGCCCTGCATGCCCCAACTTATCTCTCTCACTCGTACCCCTTTGCACCTATCCCTGAGCCCTCCCCCTAAGAGCAAAGTCGAGTCCGCGCCCAAGGTATCAGGTGCAGGTGCGCAGTTCTAGCTTATCGGCCTAGTGTCTCGAATCTTGCTAAACTCTCCTTGGTCAACGGTATTACTAAACAAGGAAGGGCAGCATGAAGGTCCCGTTGACAGTCAAGCTGTAGCATGGGTCTGTGTCCAGGTATCTTGCGGTACGGTAACTCTCCTTTGCTCTCTCCCATTCTCTTCGCACTCACCCCCTTCTCCCACCAGTCTCTCCCATGGCTCTCTCCCCCTTCTTGAATAATGCTCCCGATTAAATTCCCTGTGCGGCCCGTGCGAGCGAGGCACAAAACGCCCACCCGGATCGGGTAGATTCCATATGTCTGATGACTTGCTGAGAAGCTCCTGATTTGCTTCTCACATCCACTGGGATGATGGTGGGCCGGCTTTTGTCGGCTGATCGCATGCCATCCAGTGTGTGCAAGATTACTCACGGCCGGCCTTGTGTGCTCCAACTATTCTCTGTCATTCTTACCCCTATGCACTAGTCTGAAGGCTGAGTGAGCTGTCAGACGACAGACACCCGGAGTAAAGACCAGAGCATACCCCTCTTCACATCCGCAACCCAAGCAACCACCATTCATAAGCCCCTCCCATAAGAGCAAGGTCGAGTCCGCGCCCAAGGTATCAGGTGCAAGTGCACAGTTCTGGCTTATCAGCCTAGAGTCTTGAATCTTGCTAAACTCTCCTTGGTCAACGGTAAAATTAAACAAGGAAGAGCCGCAGGAAGGTCCCGTTGACAGTCAAGCTGTAGCATGGGTCTGTGTCCAGGTATCTTGCGGTACGGTAACTCTCCTTTGCTCTCCCCCGTTCTCTTCCCATTAAACCCCTTCTCCCACCAGTCCCTCCCGTGGCGCTCTCCCCCTTCTTGAATGATGCTCCCGATAAAAATTTCATGTGCGGCCCGTGCGAACGAGGCACAAAACGCCCACCCGGTTCGGGTAGATTCCACATGTCTGATGACTTGCTGAGAAGCTCCTGATTGGCTTCTCACATCAACTGGGATGATGGTGGGCTGTTTTTTGTCGGCTGATCGCATGCCATTCTGTGTCTCTGTGTCTGTGTGTCTGTGTGTGCCGGTGTTGATTGGTTTGCATGCATCGACCAACATGTCCTAATCATCGCCCGTGAAGCCACCGGGTGGCATGCCAGCAAGATTAACATACTCCGATACCCGGGAGTGGACATGCAGAGTTGCAAGAAGTTGCGCAATCTCACATGTTGGCCAGTGAGTAGTACATCAAGGTAGCGTTTGCGCGAAGGCATTTTTTGCAAAAACTTTCCAAAAAGCTTTTATGTGATAGATATGTCGCCCAAAGCAACCTGAACATATTGGGCACTTCAAGAATTAAATTGGTCATGTGATGGAAAAGTTATGGTCGATACCGATGGATCCTCTCCCATACTTAACCATACTTAAACACATACTTAAATCGCTCATATCTTGAGATCTAGAATCTGAAAAATTTGGCAGAAAACGCCTTCGCGCAAACGCTACCTTGACATACATTCACCTATCCATGCTGCATTGAATTTGGTTTGATGTGTGCGTGCGCGCATTGGTGGTATCTTGGCACGGCCACACCCTGTTCCCGCATGATGCGGTGGCTTTGGTGGGCGTGCCACGTGTGGTTCAGCGTTTGTGCATTCAAACAAAAGTAAACAAACATGAGCGTGCACGCGAGCATGCATGTTCTGAATTATGCGATAATCGATCACGTTGGGGGTGCTTGCACACAAAGCTGCGCAGTTTGTCGCATCGAATTGCACACGAGCATTTGTGTTCGCTTCTTCCCTTTCACGATTGTCAACGGCATATATATTACATTATGTTTAAATTGGAGCATCGTGGAATTTTAGTGGTTTCTGCCACGTATTGATCTACAACGGTTGTCGTGCTTATAGTGCTAGTGGCGGTTCGTGCCACGAAGGGTGACACCGAAACTAGACAAAAAGCCTCGGAAGCCACATCGGCTTCAACTCGGTTCGTTTACCTTCGGTAAAGAACTCCACGAAAATATTTCCTCCTGGATATATTTCTGTGTGCGGCACACTGCAAATTATAAAACACTTTCTCATGTAGTAGTAAGCAATTAGGAACCTGCACCCGCACAATGTCTGGTAGCACACACGGCATGCGATCCGGAGATCCAGGGCTCACCACGATGTGGTGGGGCTCCTCGTGACGTCACCGTAACTCCTCCTCCAGTGCCGACTGCACTGGAGGTGCAAATGATGATGCTCACAATGAAGCACCATCGAGAGGCCCACGACGCGACCATGTAGAAGCAAGAACTGCAGTCTCAGTGGTTGGCGGAGCAAATCACTGCTCTGTGCTATGAAGGTAGAGATTGAGAAGGCTCGTGAGGAGAAGGTGACAGACACCTCCACGAAGATTGCTACTGGGGATGCTGAGTTGGTAAAACTTAAACGGTTCCCTTACTGCCCATACGCGGAGGTCAATCGGTTCCCGGCGCGGCCAGACACGATGACGGATAGAACGCCCAAGTTGTTCGACTTGCACGGGTACAAGACACACGCGATCCTGTGCAAGAAGTCCAACTCGTCCATGAAGTTCGAGAAGATGATTCTTGGACCAGCCCTTGCGTACTTCCACGACGCCATCGTCTACGAGGAGATCACGGTGGACCTGCTGCAGAACCTGCCGGTGTCCGAGTGCACCCCGTTCCTTGATGAGCTTTATTTGGGACCGGGTGGTGTGTGGAAGAAGGATATCAACGGGCTTTTGTGCAATTGCTATACCATGATTGGGTATCGGGCGATTTTGTAGGGTGAGGTCAACGAAATGAAAAAAGTCTGAAGAATTTTAATTTTTTGGTGCCTGTGACTGAATACGGAAATTATGCGTTTCGAGATCAGATCGACATTTATTTGGTAGTGACACGGCAGTAGTGACACGGCAGTGACGATTATTTGAGGAAGTCGGAGGCAGTGGACCGAGAACCGACAGTAAGACAGAATGGCGGTGGACAGTATGACATTTGTCGGCAAAAGTTACAGTTACGCTTAAATAGTGCAGAGAGTAAAGCGATCACCGAGGCTTTTCTATGAGCCGTATAACTCTGACCTAACATTTTGTAACTTTTTAAAGACCTCCCCCCTTGTGGGACTGCCGGGTTCATTGCTCCTGAGTTATCAGCCTGAAGCCGAGCGATTTGGGTTGTGGTTCCACCACACCACCGTGTACAGATGCACAACACATGCATGGCAGTAACTTGCTCCTTGGGAGAAGTGTTGTCTCATCTTTGTACTTGAAGGATGAAGACATGCAGCAAAACAACTCTGAGGCGAACGGTGGCCCTGAAGCTGTGCGGGCGAAGTTGGCCTTCATGGAGCCGAAATCTACGCTTAGGGGATGGTGGCGGACACCGTCCCGACGAAGCGGTTGGCAGAGTTCGACGACTCCAAGGCGAAGGCGGTGATGACGACGACAAGGACGCAATGCAACAACCACCGAGTTGGTGGTGGACGTGGAGGAGATCGAACTTCTCCACAAAATTCGCCAGGTAAGGGCGGTAACAAAGGGCGCTACTCCCCGGAAGGGGGGGCATTAAATGTGCATTGGGGCACCTGACCTATCCCGACTCTCGCTTCGGGGGTTCAGGTCAAGCCGCGTACGATACAAGAGTATGTACGTCGCCGCAAGGGAGCATGGCGCACAGGAGGCGCACACGAGCAGCGAAGCACCGCAGTGGATTGCTCGCGGAGCGAGCGAAGATGCGGTGGGTGAAAGGCCCACCGCCCAAGTTCGACCACGGGACCTCTTCGCAAAATCTGACTCCACAGCAGTAGGAGTGGTTGGATATCGAGACGGACCGCTCTCTATGGTCTGGAGCATGGGTACGGGCACGCCAACGACGTTTCGCGGGTATTCCTGGTACCGAAGCCTGGGACGAACTCTTGGAGGCTCGTGATAGACTTCCGGTTCATGAACACCTTATGCGTAAGATCCAAGTGCAAGATGAAGACCCTGAAGAAGCTTGAAGAAGCTGCGAAGGCTCGCGAGTGAGGGTGACGGGTGCTTCTCCTTCGACATCAAGGATGGGTACCACCCCGTGGGGATCGACCCGGACTTCCAAGAATTCATGTAGTTCGACATCCAAGGAGTTTTGTACCAGTGCGATGCCCTCCCCTTCGGGTGGACGGACTCACCACGGATCTTTGTCAAGTTGATGAAGAGTCTTGTGAAGTTGATTTGCTCTCCGCAAGCGGGGAAGGATCGGCACGAAGTCAAGAAGTTGAGAGACGGATAAAAAGCACGACGATGTTGGGCGGTGAGGCGACGAGAAGGTGGACTTCGACGAGGCTCGGAACAGGCGGGGGCGAGGGTGCTGCCCTACATGGGCGACTTCTTGGTGATCACCAAGACGCAAGACGATGACTTCGTGCAAAGGGAACGTGTGGACAAGTTCTTGTCTCGTCTCAGCTTGTTCCGAAACGAGAAGAAGGGGCACTTGGGGCTCGAGGCGGACTTCAAGGAGGGCTTATTTCGTGTTACGGAAAGAAGACTCAAGAAGATCCACTCCAAGGCCACGGCACTGATCTGCCGAGCTGCTCGAGAACGACGTTGGGTGCAAGCTCGAGAGCTGGTAGGGTTCAATGGACTCTGTCAGTCGGTGTACTTGGCGGTCCCGGCGGCGAGACTGTACCTTCGAGAGCTTTACTTCGTGCTGGGCAAGAAGCGAAGCTGGGGATCCGTCCAAGGTGAAGATGACAAGGGAAGCCGGGGGAGAGCTACTATGGTGGTCCAAAGTACCGGGGACGAGTCGGTGGAACGGGGGCAAAATATGGCGGAGTCCGACGAGGGCGAAGCTTCACACCGACGCCTCCCTTTTTGCGTGGGGAGGTGTGTTGAACCTGAAGAAGGAAGCACGTGGGTTCTGGCCGGACGGGCTCTTTGAGAACTCCGCATTACGCACCTCGAGCTCGAAGCAGTGCACAAGACGGTGAGATTGTTCCTCTCCGAGCTGGAGGGGACGAGGCCGTGCAGCTGTACTGCGACAACCATGCAGTGGTGGTGATGCTCTCGCACTTCACGTCACGAATCCCGGAGCTGATGCGACGTATGCGGACGCTTTGGTTGCTCCTCGACTAGCATGACATCGAGCTGCCGACGAGGTACATCTGCAGCGAAGCCAATGAGTGGGCAGATCGGCTGTCACGGGACAAGGACGGACGGAGCTCGACGACTACAGGATCAACGGGCGGTGGTTCAAGTACGCCGAGGAGCAGTGGGGCAAGAACTCAGTGGACCGCTTCGCCTCCGAGATCTTGTTGCAACTGCCGAGGTATTACGGTGCCTGGTCACGGCCCGGGCTGCGAGGGGGTGGACTCGCTAGCGTAGGATTGGCGAGGGGCACACAACTGGGCGAACCCTCCGTGGGGTCTACTGGACGAAGTGACTCATACGTTGCTAGAGGAAGGTGCAACAGGTACGGTGGTGGTACCGCCGGGACAATCATGGTTCCGGGAGCTTGAGGCGCTGTCAGCGAAGGTGGTGATCGTACCACGACGCTGGGACCTCTTCATTCCTAGCGGGCTGGGAGGGTCCGAGCTGCTCGGAGCCTCCACCTGGGACGCCGTCTTATTTCACATCCCCAGCTCCCAGTGAACTGTCGCTTGACGGCGCAGGGGGGTGATGACACGGCCGATCAACAAGGAGATAAACAAACACGACGAGGTGAGACCCGGTAGCAAAATATACATATTTTGGCCGGAAGACCAGGCGTGGTACCCTCGGATCGTGGGTACCACAGGTGATGACGGAAGAACGCAGATCGTGTACAACGACGATGACGAGGAGAAGGTCGTGCTGAAGGAGGAGAAGTACCTACTGCAAGAAGCATTGACAACCGTGGAGCAGCAGCAGCAAGAGAAGGCGACTCCGTGGAGAACAACACTGCTGAAGCACTGGACGGAGGCACTTGGTGACAACAAGTACTCCGAGGCAGCAGCAGAGATGCAGGCAGCAACGCTGCAAAAGACGACAGCTGACAACTACGAGCGACACTAGGGGAAGTTGGTTAAGGTATGCAATAATGAGGGGTTGCTGTGCGTGGCTCCTGCCCGACAACGGCAACCACCGCACAGCTGTATTTGGCTTCGATGCAGGAAGCAGGTACGGTTAAGGGCACCTCCCTTCAGCCGTACTTATCGGCCATCAACAGCTTCCACGAGGACTTCAACTTCCCAAGCCCAGCGAAGTGACGAAGGCTTCAACATCCCGGGGCCGGCGAAGGGACGAGCTATCACACGTGCTGTCAAAGAGATCACGGCGATGCAGACGGCAGCAGCGGAGCAGCAGGCCATCACGGAGATAACGAGAACTTACCTGCCAGCCTCGGCAATCAGGTGCGTGCACGACGCTGCATTTTTGTTGCCTCTTGCAGCCGAAGAGCACCGGAAGCTCTTCCGAGCTTATGTGTACGTGGTGGTGGCTTTCGTGACGTTCAGCAGACCGCAGACGGGCACGGCGATGCTGCGGGAGAGCTTGCTGAGAGACAACAACGGGCTCTCGATTGTGCTCGAGAAGGAGAAAGGGAAGAACCACCTCTTGTGGAAGCATAGGCTGTGCATCCCTGTGCTGGGGGTAGCAAAGCTGCACGAGTTGCTCAATCTGTGGGAGCAAACTCGAGGTGAAGATTGGCTGCAGAATGCTTCGACGAAAACATCAAAGAGCAGCAGACACGGTGAGCTACTGAAGGCTGCTGTGTAACAAGAAGAAGCAGTTCAAGACCGTTGATGCGAACAATTGGATTGCTTATGCCTTGGGGCACGTGGGTTGTGTACCTCCGGAAGGAGGGCATTGCACAACCCACAACACTCGGAAGAGTGCCACTACCTGCGCACGTGCAGTGGGGGTAGTGATGAAGAAGGTGTGCTTCTTCGGGGGGTGGGTTCAGCTGTCTTCGGCAATGCAGGACTACATTGACCCCACAGCAGTAGCAGACGACGACATGGTCTACTACTTCGATTGGATGACACCAGGATGGCACCAGACATGAGCACCAGAGGAAACGTAGAGTTCCAACATAAATCTATGAAACATGGCAATGATTATGCGATCCGTGTGCAAAAGACATGTTCAAATTGGAGCATCGTAGAATTTTAGTGGTTTCTGCCACGGATTGATCTACGGCTGTTGTCGTGCTTGTAGCCCTAGTGACGGTTCGTGTTAAGGGAAGTGACGCAAAACCTAGACCAAAAGCCTCGGAAGCCACATCGACTTCAGCTCGGTTGTTTTGCCTTCCCTACCCACCTAACCCAGGAATCTCTGTTCACTTTGCAGAGTAGAATTTCGAGAACAATAACATCCATACAAATAGACTTTCACAGACTTTGTCAGTCTGGCTGGAGCTTAGAACCCTGGTCAGACAAGAACTATTTTATTGTAATGGATGGCAGGCAGTGTGACTTTTGGCAATATGTGATCAGTGTGTAAAAGAAATCACAATACCGTGACGATGCAGATATACCGTATGACGCCAGTGTCATCTTATAGCTATCTATAACAGCATGCACCCTTGGCGAATAGTGATATTAACCATATTATAAGTATCCATCCTTATGTTACCGTAATATCGATCTGACTCGACTGATTTCCTGACTAACAATACACTACGCCGGCTATGCTTTCACAGGCAGCACATCCATCATCTCCTTCATGCCCACCATCAACCCATGGAAAGTACCCGCCAGCCGGGGCGGCGGATACTACTGGTGGTGTAGTACACAAGCTTGCCCCTACAAGTGACGCAGCGATGCCAGAGCTCATGCATGGGTATGGAGGAAGTAGTGCATCCCCGGATGACGTGTGCGTCGAAGACCGTGGTGCCTTGACGAATTCCGCACTTATCAAAGCAGCCGTGCCAGAGCTTACATCACACGAACGTGGAATCTCTAAGCCGAGCTCCCGGGACGGATCTTCCTTCACGGAGTATACCAATCCGCTATCATGTGTTTTTGCTGCACAACACCGCCATTCGGAGGATGGCGGCATTGGCATAGAACTGGTGCCAACACGATTGGAGGCCGAGGAGCCTGACCGTTCCTCGGGTTTCTCTGCTAATAAGCTAAGCACGCAGCAGGAGTATCCGGTTATTGTGAGTCTGCCAAATGATAGGCGGGCAGCAGCAGCAGCGCCGATGATGGGAAACCCTGCGTCAGCGCTTCTCCCCATAGCGAAGATGTCATTGGCAGAGAAGGTTGCGGCAAGGGAAAATGCGGCACGCACGACAGCAACGCTCGAGCTGCCTGAGAGAGGTACTGCTCAAAGAGGGACAGCCGTGGAAGATCCTTCACCTCCAGCAGCGCTTGGCGGGGGCATGCTAACATCGCCACCAAGCGATGGGGTGCTGAGGTGCGATGGCAAGGTCTCCGCATCACATGAAGATGCAGCACAGGACACGGCAGCAGCCAACACGCACAATTGCGCGGAACAAAATACTGCACCTTGTGTGGGGCCGGCTGAAGTGAAGCCAAAGATGTCGGAGTCGGTAGTTGCAGCGCTGCTCAAGCCACTCTTTCCAGCTATCAACACCCACGGTAAGTGACCATGATGATTCCACACGTATATAAGACCGACTTACGTAGTACACACATGCACTCCCCCATAGACCACACACGGCAATCGTTTTTGAGGGGAGCGCATTAGCGCTCCTATTCCCATACAACTTAGCCAAGCTAGGGATAACCAGAATGCATCTCATCCCAGCCCTTTGACTGAGTGCCATCACCCTTCATTTAAGGGCTCAGCTCAAAGTGTGTTTCTCGGTCAGGAATGACAGCTCTGTCACACATGATACGATCTTACAGAAGTGCTAAAGAGTTGAGTGTACCTGTGGATGGGGCTCGGTATCCGTAACATGCGCGGCCTTAGCCTCAGCGGCCTCATCCGTAGCGACCTTATCTGCGCACCGTAAAACCAGCACCCATTGTCTGCGTCTAGCGATGAGACGTATGCAGTCTCCGGATCGTACCAACGGCGGGAGCAATCGGGAAGGTAGGCCTGGACAGTGCCTGTGACCCAGTGACACGTACAGAACTGGCCGGAACGGTATTGCCCCCTTGGGCGACGAACTGTCAGTATGTGATTTTGAGTATAGAAATAGCCTCAAATATTTCTCACGCAATCATTCTGAAATATGCGCCTTGTGTATGTGTTGGGTATTTCATCCGCTATGTTATGTTCCATGCATGATAAAGCCCATGCATGATCGTGCATGAATTCAGAATAGTAGATGCGAGTAGTCGTATGAATATGTTACTGCCTTAGTTTGGGTTGCTTTGGTGTCGTGAAGCATCAGGCGAGGACGAAGAATGCCCAACGGTGAAGCTGGACGATTCCAGACTACCAACAGGAAAGATGGAGATGCCGACTGAAGACTTCGGAGCGGAGATACAGCAGCATATGGCGGGTGACGTGATATACCTCCCTTACGTAAGTCTGTCAAATGTCGATCCGGGTGAAGCAAAGCACGCGGCACATGTGATGGCAGCCGGCGATGACTTGTTGGAGGAGTGCAAACCTGACGAGCGTGATGAGGTGATAATGACCCACCGAGAAGAAAGAGATGTGGTGAGACTGGCGGAAGATCTGGTGCCAATAAAGTTGTTAGATGAGCGGTCAGTAGGGTCTTGGGTGCTGCTGAAGGATGGCAGCGAGAACGGACGTGAAGACGGCGGGGCAGAATGGAGGGTGGAAAAGGAACGCGCCGCGGCAGAAGCGATCCCCGAGCTGTCAGAAAGTGATAATAAAGCGGCGCTCGAGGAGGGCAGAGAAAGAGTTACGTTGCCGGAGAACCATTCACCTTCTATGCTTCATCTTGCAAAAAAACCGCCACAAGCAGCAATAATTGCATCCACCCAACAAACGGCGCCACAGGAGGTAATATTGAAACCCGAGCTGACGAGCAGGGGTGGCGAGGCCGCCCGCTACGATGCCGATGCGGCCATGGCCGCAGCCTTGCTTAGTGAGGAGGGCACAGCATCGTCGGAGCCGATCTCGACGACAAAGATGAGCCTGGCGGAGAAGGTCGCTGCTAGACAAGCAGCTCATCACACACCCCCACCATCGGCACCCGAGCTGACGAGCAGGGATGGCGAGGTCGCCCACCACGATGACGATGCGGCCATGGCCGCAGCATTGCCGAGAGAGGAGGGCACAGCATCGTCGGATCCGATCTCGACGACAAAGATGGGCCTGGCAGAGAAGGTCGCTGCTAGACAAGCAGCTCATCACACACCCCCACCATCGGCACCCGAGCTGACGAGCAGGGGTGGCGAGGCTGCCCACCACGATGACGATGCGGCCATGGCAGCTGCTTTGCGTAGTGAGGAAGACACAGCATCGTCGGAGCCAGCCTCGCCGGCAAAGATGAGCCTGGCGGAGAAGGTCGCTGCTAGACAAGCAGCTCATCACACACCATCGGCATCTGAGCTGACGAGCAGGGGTGGCAAGGTCGCTCGCTACGATGATGATGCGGCCATGGCCACAGCCTTGCAAAGTGAGGAGGGCACAGCATCGTCGGAGCTGATCTCAACAACAAAGATGAGCCTGGCGGAGAAGGTCGCTGCTAGACGATCAGTTCATCACACACCCGCACCATCGGCACCCGAGCTGACGAGCAGGGGTGGTGAGGCCGCCCGCCACGATGCCGATGCGGCCATGGCCGCAGCCTTGCCGAGAGAGGAGGGCACAGCATCGTCGGAGCTGATCTCGACGGCAAAGATGAGCCTGGCGGAGAAGGTCGCTGCTAGACAAGCAGCTCATCACACACCCCCACCATCGGCACCCAAGCTGACGAGCAGGGGTGGCGAGGCTGCCCACCACGATGACGATGCGGTCATGGCCGCAGCCTTGCCGAGTGAGGAGGGCATAGCATCGTCGGAGCCGATCTCGACGACAAACTAAGATGAGCCTGGCGGAGAAGGTTGCTGCTAGACAAGCAGCTCATCACACACCATCGGCATCTGAGCTGACGAGCAGGGGTGGCGAGGCCGCCCGCCACGATGCGGATGCGGCCATGGCAGCAGCCTTGCCGAGTGAGGAGGGCACAGCATCGTCAGAGCCGATCTCGACGGCAAAGATGAGCCTGGCGGAGAAGGTCGCTGCTAGACAAGCAGCTCGTCACACACCATCGGCACCCGAGCTGACGAGCAGGGGTGGCGCGGGGCGCTCGCCACGATGACGATGCGGTCATGGCCGCAGCCTTGCCGAGTGAGGAGGGCACATCATCGTCGGAGCCGATCTCGACGACAAAGATGAGCCTGGCGGAGAAGGTCGCTGCTAGACGAGCAGCTCATCACACAGGATCGACATCTGAGCTGACGAGCAGGGGTGGCGAGGCCGCCCGCCACGATGCGGATGCGGCCATGGCAGCAGCCTTACCGAGTGAGGAGGGCACAGCATCGTCGGAGCCGATCTCGACGGCAAAGATGAGCCTGGCGAAGAAGGTCGCTGCTAGACAAGCAGCTCGTCACACACCATCGGCACCCGAGCTGACGAGCAGGGGTGGCGCGGGGCGCTCGCCACGATGACGATGCGGTCAGTGCAGCAGCATTGCATATTGAGGAGGGCACAGCATCGTCGGAGCTGATCTCAACGACAAAGATGAGTCTGGCAGAAAATCTTGCTATCATGCACTCGACAGGGCTGCCAAGAGGGCATTGATTTCAGAGTTATATTTTTTGCTGGATAACGGTGCGCTACCTCGCTCGAATCGTCCATCAAGTGTTGCTGATTGCTGAGCAAGTTGAGTGCTACCACCGATCACCGTACTGCACTATGTGTGAGTTGCCGGATTATTAAGGACCTTACATACTTATGAATATGCACGAGCACTACGATAATACTACAATAGCGCATGCCTCCTCACGTTGAGATGTGGTACAAGGCGCGTCATTGAAATGCCAAAACGAATGTTGTTGTCGGCACAAAATAAGTATTACCACTTAGCAATGATAATTGAATACTGTAGATGTCTTATATTATCACGGCTAAAATATGAAGATAACCAGAGAGTTTGTCAGATAAAGGGTCGCTGTATATTGCGTGCTTCATTCCAAAAAAAGGGTGATCACAAGTCTCAGGAGAATATGTAATTATGGCGCATTAGATAGTGTAATGTCAAAAAACGGTCCGACAGTGTATCATATCGATCCAGCGCGGGGTCGTAAGTGTATAACGCGCGGTGCCACCACGACGGAGTAGTTTAAATGCGGCTTTGCGCCGGGAGGTACGAGCGGGGTGTACCTGCAAGGGGCATATGGTAGAACACTTCGGCTGCATGCCACAATCGCAAGTAATGGGGAATTATCGGATATGCACATCGATGATAAAGAGAATAGAGAAAATAATCGGTGATTCCATATCAGCACGATTTCATGAGAAGGTCGACATATCGGACAGCACGTGGTATCGTGATTTTGCCTGAGTGGTTGGGAGTGCCAGGTTGCGAAATCCATCAGTTAGTGTTGACCAGAATTAAGAACAAAGCAAGCAGTGTATGCTACAAACGTAGGCCGAAGTGTCATTACTATACATCAAGTGGATATGATATGCACCATGTCGAAGTGCCATTACAGGTGAACTTATAATATATTGAAACCGCCGCTGTGTCTTATCGCACCGTGGCCGTCCACCTATGCCCATATACTGGCCCATCAAGCGACGGAAACTCCCTGATATCGACATGCTGGAGACAGCAACCCTGAATGGGCGGTCATAATACTGCCTCCTCGCCAGGGAGGATGGCACTGCCATCTCGGCAGCTGGTACTGGAAATGACTTCACCGCAAACAGGAAAACACTGCGGTGGGCACAGAGAAAACGGTACGGACAACGCTAAATTTGATTATTCAGATATGATAATATGGAGGTAAGTCTTGTACTGTACGGTATCATGGAGTATGACATGCCAGATGTATCATATCAGACTGTCGTTGTGTGACAGCACGATAGGCAGAATTTAGCACACCACCTCAGTATACGAGGTGTCACCGTGTACACACCACGCCACCTAATCCAAACATCCCTAGTTACTGCTACTAGTGACCCGACGATTACACAATATTACACGGCAAACGGCTAAATGGAAAGCTGCCATGTTAACCTACAGGGGCTTGACCCCATGCTAGGTGGATGAAGTTCGTCGAGTAAAGCTAAATGTCTTGTTCATTCACAATTAGAGATCTCACTGCACTTTTAGGATGAAGCCTGGAATTCCACGTGGCAGTAGGTCAGAGTCATGTGTGCCGTTGTTGTCCGCTGGTGGATTCCCTGCCAGCTAGTGGCCAGCGACGTTCACAGTGCCGCCTATCTGCTCGCAGAAGTAGTTTAATCGTTCAAAATAAAATTGCATGTCGGCTCAGCTGCTGCGAAAACATATCGACCTATAGATTGGTCACAAATATAGATTCTAATCTATCACAAATATAGATAAAACATATCGACCTATAGATTGGTCACAAATATAGATTCTAACCTGTCACAAATATAGATACAGTCATTAGGAATGAGAAACCGTTATAACAGAAACAATGACTTAGTACAGAGAATAAAGTGCAGTAACTGGTGACACTGTGTCAGCCTGTGACACTGAAGTTTCTTCCTTAACTCAGATTACGACACTGTGACTCTGGGAACTGAACGGTCACATCCACATATAGGAAAAGCATGGTGTCCATGTGGCATGTGGCTGTTAGTAAAATGCATCATGGATAGTATGAATATGAGAGAGCTGCTGCTCTTTCAACCTCCTATGTACAATCAATGAATACAGTCCACATTAAAGTGCTATTTGTATAAGAGTAGATTGGAGCAATAGATGTGCTTAAGTTTACATCTGTCTTCATAAGTGTACCCCTCAATAATGAGTACTAGCTTTGGGCGGCCACAAACAAACAGATAAAGTAACAGGCAGTTTCGCTGGTGCTTACTTATTCAAAACCACCTGTTGGAGTCAAGCGTTTCGCAACCAGCCATGCTGTACATTGAGGCAACTCTAGTGTGTCCATGAAGTAATCTACTTTATTTGTTCCCAAATTTCGAATAAACACAGGGTCTACTTTGGCTTCCTGTAAAGCTATGATGTGGTGTTCATCCAATATATCCCCCAAAGCCTCGCTGAGCCATGCGCGTCTTCTCGGGGACCGACATCCTTCATATTCATCTCTGCTTGCAAGCCTCCCCACATTCAGGGGGGGGAAACCACGTGAGCATCCTGGCATTTCGAAGGGACTCAATAGGAGCTCGAGTAGTTGTATAACTGTACGGGTAAGCCAAGTAAACTGGCACCTCTCTCTCTCCCCCCCTCCCGACAACGAGCTCTTGCAGCGGGAGCGGACGTTCACGCAGACCTAATGTTTACTCGACTTAGGCAGGCGAGCCGGCTCCAAGCTTGGAACACACGTTTCATTCTTTAGCTCTCCCAACTAGCTTCAGCTGACAGCGCATCGAGATTCAGTTGCGACTATTGCATCACATCCCGACCCTCTACGTGGCACTCCACAGGACTGGGGGACACGGGGGCAAAACAACATGGAGTTCATGGGCTTTCCTCCGAACGTCTCCGAATCCTACCACCTACCCCCTGAGACGTTCTCTATTCCTTAGGTCAACGAAAGGCACGTGGCATCCCCGCATCCCGCTCGTGGCTCGTGACGCCGACCCGCAACGGGACCTGCGCCAGGTTTCTGTTTTCTGGGCAAAACGCGTGAACCGGGTCCGAGGGCAAGCACCCGAGTTCTTGGGCTTAAACCTCGGCTTCTGAACATTTGTTTCATCTCGGCTCGACCAATCATCCTTGAAACCAAAACATGCATGCAGCTTGTAACCTAAACAATTAAGAGTAGGTGTGCACTGCAGCATGCATGCGAGCCCGTCGGTGAATGCAGCATCAATCCGAGCCGCACCTTTTTGAAAACGTGCCCTGAGGCCCACTTGGCCCACCACAGTCGCTGCGATTCGCCGTTTTGACGCCGGCACTCTGCCATCCTTGATCCCACTCATCCCCGCGTCTGGAGAGCGTCGGGTCCTCGGCAACCGCCATCCTCGCCGGCTCGCGCTGTTTGCCCGGCTGCAGGGTCCGCTCCACCTCCCTGGTGGGACTTCCCAGTATGGGCAACTCCGGCTTGATGTCGTCTGGCAGTGGCCGCCCCTTGTCACCAGAGCTCGGTTCGCCGTGAAAGCGCCTCTTTGCGGCCCGCGGCGGCGCTGTGATGATTTTCGTGATGCAGCAGTCATCGTCATCGTCCGAGGCAACATCCGGCGTCACTTCAGGCGCAACCTGAGGCTTGTTGCCAGGTAACCACGCGTCGACTTGAATCGTCGGGCGGGGGTTGATTTTGAAATCCCGGTTCGGGAATGCCGCGCCGGGTAGAAGAGGCTTCGCCTCGTCAACCTGCCACACTGCATCTGCATGCGCCCACACCTCGAGCCAATAAGAGGCCTCGCCTGCAGCCAGCAAGTTGAGCGCATCTAGAAAACCGCGACCATTGAGCGGCACCGCTGGGCAGGACGCAATCGATACATCAGCGCACCCGCCATGACCTGCATGGCGTTGGCTCGTCCAAGACGAAGGGTGCCAGCAGCCTGGCGAGACACACACCTTTGCGTGGGTGTATTCGAGGCAGAGGCGCATCCTCTCGTTCGGCTCTCCTTGGTGCCCTTTGGTCGAGTGGAGGGTGCCGCGCTAAAGGATGACCGTCCTGAACGTGCCGATCCACCGGCCGCCATGGAAGTCCCCTCAGGATCTCACACCATAAACAATTGCTTGCATACAGACTCCATTTTGCTACTCCGTCTCATTTTGCGCCTAACCCTTCGATCTCACAAAGCCTCATCACCTCAAGTGGCCTAGCCATTCTTAGCTCCAGGTCTCCGCCGCATGTGATCCTCCGGATGCATCATCTCTTCTCTTTATACTCCGCTCTACGCGCATTCCAGCATACTCGGAGCCTCGGCCCCAAGATCCCCAGTATTCGCACATCCGCGTCTCCGTTTCAGTCTCCAGACGTCACTAGGCAGCTGCACGTTCTCTAACCCAGCCTCACAGAAGGTGGCAATCACTGTATCGCACACGCTAGGCTCGAGGCGCTGTGGCATGCATCAAAGCGACAGGGAGGCCAAAGGAGCTTGCTCCATCTAGCACACAAAGCAATACTCTTCCCGGTGGGGTCCGTACCCCTTGAGTTCTAATTGGCCCCGCTTTGCTCTTCTTGGATGCCTTCGGGTGTGCTGCCGCGGAGGTTGTCGCCGGGCTCCCGGTAGTGGCTGTGGCTGCTCCATGGCCGCGGTCACCTCCTGAAGGGACCCCCCAGCACGTCAGCAGCCAAGAGTGCGCAGGGGTACACCGGTATTGGGCGCATCCCAACATGAGTGTTACAGCATGCCCTCATCAGGAGCTGCCAAGATGGTTGCTAAGAGGGCTGATGCTGTAACGCTGGATGGCGTCACTTGGCAGTGATAGCCCCCTTCGTTTAGAAACCAATTAACGCATGCGTTGCAAATCACGAGGGCTGCGGCCCTGCTCTACCTGCTCGTCCACACGCAGCTGATGGCTCCGCCTCCCGCCGCGCGGTCGCTCCAGCCTGGCTCTCCCACTTCAGGATCTGCAGCGCCAGATTCACCCACTCTTCTTCCCCATCGTCGTAGTGCAGAAGATGCGCCGCGTCTTGCTCCCGGTACTTTGCTACCCACCCGCTGTAGTACATATCGTCGATGCTCCAGAACACACTGAGTCGCTGACCAATCCTGGCGTACCCGCCGCCACGCGCGCGCAGCCATGCTCCGACGGGCTGCTTGGTCAACGCGTGCATCAGGCACTCCCCCCACCACACGTCCTCCCTGTCGCTTCCTGCAAGCCGTCGGAAACTTCCCGGGGAAAGCTGCACCAGCCCCACGCCCCCTGCATTGGAACGGATCCGGCACAGCACCGTTTCTTCGTGCTGCCTCGCCCCGCTGCTCAGCCAGCCCCGCATGCCGCCGCACGTCACTAGCACGTCCTCCCGCCGGGGGGCCGCAGGCTCCGTCCGTTGCACCCCCACGCCGGTGCCGGGGATCGTAACCCATCCTTGCGAGGGGCCAGGCATGCCACTGCCTGCCTCCAGCAGCTCCCAGTCCTGGACTCCGATGATCGTGTCCGTGATGCCATCCGAGAACCGCACGCCGACATCGAGCTTCACCACATACATCGCACGGCCGGACCTGCCTGCCTCCACAAAGTCGCAGCACACCCCCGTGGCGCCCCGCAGCAGCTCCCCTGCGCTGCCCACGAAGCGCACCTGCCGGTCCACGAGCTCCAACGACGGCGCTCTCAGCTCCTCCCCCGACGAGCATCTTGGGCAGGCCCAATCGCCCTCGGGCGGCCGCAACAGAGGCGGGGTGAGGCATGCCAGGTGCCACCCGGTGGGACACGAGTCGCAAAGTAGCATGTCCCACCCTTCCGCCGGGTCATCATCCAACAATCCGCACACCTCGCAGGCAATCTCTTCAACTGCCGTGGGCACCCTTTCTCGAGGGGGCACGGCCTGCTCGTCCGGCACCCCCTGCGGCTGCGCCTGTGCTCCCCTTGGAGAATTCAAGCAGAAGCTCTTCCGTTTGCATCCGCCCGCGTGTCCTCCCCCCCACCTCCGCGCCTCTTATACGCCCCCGCCACGTGTTTCCTCTGCCGCGCCGCCACGTTGTCTAACCTTTGCTGTGTGGCTCCCACCTGCACAACAGCGGGAGTGGGAGCGGGAGCGGAGGCACGGACAGGGGCATGAGCGGGAGCGGGAGCGGAGGCACGGGCAGGGGCATGAGCGGGAGCGGGAGTGGGAGCGTGAGCGGAAGCACGGGCAGGGGCATGAGCGGGAGTGAGATCAGGGGCATTCGCAGGGGGAGGAGGGTTACTAGCAGCAGGGGAATGCAAAGCAGAAGCTGCTAGAGGAGTAGAAGCCGCTGCCACTGCCACCACTGGCATGGGCAGAAATGCCAAGCGTTCTTGGAGAAGCTGGGCCGCAGCTTCCCACAAAACATCTGGCGACGCTGCCCGCTGGACCGTGGCGCGCCACGTGGCGGCGCGGCGCTCGTCCCATGAGGTGGGCTTGGCAGTGGCTGGAAGCAGCTGCTCCAGGCACAGCAGCTGTTGGCAGATGTCATACAGCGTGCGGGAGTCGAGAAGCTGCTGCTCGGCGCGCTTCAGTTGCTCATCCCATTCTGCCAGATCCTCCACTGCGAACTGAATCGCCAGGACCAGCATCCTCTCCGGACGCCCCTGCGGGTCACACCAGCTCTTGGCTGTTCCTCAATAGAGCTTACGCTCGCCTTCCTTCCGCTTGGAATATGGACGAGCCGGGTGAGCCCAGACTGAAAATGCACCCATGGACTTTCACAACGGATCGGAGGTAATTTCCGCTCAACCAGACTCCCCGCCAAGTCTCCGAGGAAATCTCAGTTTAACCCTTTTCTGCTGTGTACAAAGCATTCCTCTAGCCGAACTGACCGGACAGACATGGCACACTGTGTCTTGGCCTACCCTCCATGAACCGACACCACATCGGGATGATCGGACTTATAACACGCTGCGCCTCAGTCTGTCCTCCCTGCACTTGATGGCGACATTGGCGGTAGAGAGCGCACCTGCTGTCGGTGCAACGGCCTCGGCTGAAAGTCCGCCTCGCTAATGCAGTGTTCCACTCGGCACAGGTGGCAGCTGTAGATCACGTCGGCGGCGTCAGCGGCGTCGCCATCGGCGGCGTATCCAGCGCACAGCGCATGCTCCCAGTGATTGCAGATGCTGCACTGGATCATCCTCCCAATTGACGGCAGCCCGCAGGTACACCACACGACTGCCTGGCCCCACTCCTTGCAGTAGGTCACATACTTTCCCGAGGAGGTGTCGTGGCTGACGATGAGCTCGCACTGAGCGTCTCTCCCGTCGTTGTAGATTGCCATGATGCCCTCCGCCCCTCCCCTTGTGCGCCCACTCCCAACGTTCATCGTACAGCCTCTCACAGCCGCGCTGTCCACGTCCCCACCGTCACCTGCACAGCCACTTGGGACACCATGCGCGCCAGGGGCAGACATCCGCCATGATTCACTGGCGGCGCGTGTTCCCTCACAGGCCTCCTCTCCGGGGCGGCCGCCCTTTCGGTGCCCCGTGTTCTGCTGCTCAGGTGAGCTGCCAGCTTGGGACTGCCCTCCCTCCTCTCCGGGGCGGCCACACTGTCGGTGCCCCGTGTTCTGCTGCACCGGCCCGCTGCCGAGAGCAGGCTGGTGCGGCAAGGCGCCATCG
The DNA here is from genome assembly GCA_001247695.2 of Cymbomonas tetramitiformis. NCBI lineage: Eukaryota > Viridiplantae > Chlorophyta > Pyramimonadophyceae > Pyramimonadales > Pyramimonadaceae > Cymbomonas > Cymbomonas tetramitiformis. The sequence continues at coordinate 5,277 of LGRX02013389.1, read as the reverse complement.
CCCGTGATGACACGGCCTCGCTGCTTAGGGACTCGAATAACCTCCACACCAGGGTGTAACGGTATGCGCTGTGTGCCCGCCTTGACTCCTGCCGTGCTTCTAGTCTGCATGTTGGCATGGTAGCGTTGCATCGCCTCTTTGATCGCCTCTTGGAGTCTGGAGTGGAAAGCATTATGGGCAAAGGCGGTCTTGCTGCGGTTTAACGTCAGAAAGTCGGCTGAGAGAACGCCGAGAATGTCTTTACCCACATTGCCATTCGTATTGAAGAGCTGAAGGCCGATGCGCATGTACAGCTGGCATAGCCGATTTTTGGAATACATGTTCACTCCACCAAGCAGTGGCGCCCGGCCCGACAAGCGGCCACCGCCATATTGCATGAAGTGGCGAGCAGTTGCATCATCCGTATATCCCAGGCTCAGCTCTGCAACGTGCACGGTAGCATTGTGGATCGAAGCCCCTGCCCCAGTCTCTGTCGGGACTCTCACCTGCAGCATACAGCCCTTCCGTCATCCAATGAAATGGCCGGGTGCGGCTTGCGAACCCATTTGGTCAGCGACACATACTCCATAACCACAGTGAAATCGAGCCGTTCGAACGTCGTTGCACACTCGTCGAAAAAAACCCTAACTATCAGATTCGATTTTCTCACTTTCCTGAAACCCAAACTGTCGCTTTTGAGTCTTTGCTATCGTTGTGTGCAGTGCTCCCAAAACAGACACCTTGAAAGTGGTCACTAATCTCGTAGCTTCATCAGTAATTTCCTCGCCCACTGCTCCTCGAGCCGGAAGTGCTAAACCTTCTATCGATAGTTCTAGGGTTCTGGCTCACTCCCCGCACCTCTAGCCGGAAGCGCTGAACCTGCTCCTTCAGCATTGCATGCGGATCCCGCGGCGCGACACGTTGCCCTCGTAGGTGGATGTTGACCAAGGGAGTTCCCTGGTACAAGACCTCCAAGTAGCTTCTCAGGGAGTAGTCCTCCCGCAACTGAACTATCCACTCCCACCAGCAGCCAACCAGCCGCCGCACCCATCAATCCCGCGACACCCTCCTGCAAGCTGGCTCCCGGGCAGGGAGGTGCCCATTGTGCTCCGCCATGTTCCGCACCCGTCACATGCAAGCATTGAGCTGCACGCCGCTCCCCTTCGGACGCGCGAGAGAAGTGCACGAAGCGAGAAACGCCCTCGAGAGGTCGCAATGCTTTAGAATAGAAGAGCTGCAAAAGGAGAAGACCCAGGCAAGACAAATCTATGGGGCAGTGATGGCAGACGAGACGTGCAAATATTTAGCGGCGGCGAAGCCGCACTCCAGCGCAGTGCGTGACAATTGTAAAGATTTCGATGCCGACGCCGCGTACCAGCGCAGAGTAAGCTTGGCCGGGGCGCGCTTGCGTGAAGAGGCGGGACCCGTCGGCATTCATCACTATGAGGTCGCTTGGATCTGTGCCTATGTCCATCTCCTTGCTTTCCCGCAGTTGATACATCACGTATTTTATTCCTGTAGCACCCTCGTCGTGGGCAGATGAGTTACAGAAAGCAGGTTTCCACGTGGAGGGCCGGGAGGTGTGTCCCAGAGGCAGAGGGCCGGGCGTTTTGTGTGTCCCAGAGGCAGAGGGCCGGGGGCCGTGTCCCAGAGGTGGATGGTTGCTATGCCTAGAGTTCATAAGTGACGGAGATACACACACTCGGTGAGAACAACATATCACGGAATATAATACATTACATTTCCTACAGAGATACATATACTATCTAGCAGATAGTATATGCATCCCAGCAGAACTCCTTTGTACCCAGTAGTTTTCCTCCGCACGTGCGGTGCACTGCTTGTAAGCTTACTAGATAACCTTGAAAGGCCATATCAGCGCACGGAATCGATGCTAGGCGGGCGCACCGGTTCTTGGCATGTTCTCGAGGATGCTCACCATTGATTCAACACTCTCGAGAGAGCTATGAGCAATGATATCCTCTGCGGTTCCGATATCGGTGTGCCGAAGGCAATACTTGCCAAGAAGTTCGTCAAAGGCACATTCAGGATATTCGATTTCCTTGATGCCTGCAAAAAACTTGACAAAATAGTCATGGCATTGTGACATACAAGCACGCCAGGAGAACGTCAGGCATGTGAAACAGGTGGTACGGCGAAGCGATATACTTCCTAGCGAAGAGAACATCGATCACGTGACACAAATTGTGGTGAGAAGTGCACACTAAGCACACGAAGATATATCGAGAGAGCTCGCCTACAGCTGGTAGTCTCCCAGCCCTCTAGGTGCTTGGAATCTCTAGCTCTGCACACAGCTGTAGACGGCCGTGCAGCGCGTATGATGAGCCGAATTCAAGCTCGTTACCTTTAGATTCCAAGAATGCCGGGGACATAAGCAGCACGACCGCTCGTTCGGTTGTCTTGATGAAAATAAGCGTTGAGCGGGCGAGGCGCATGCAAGCGTGCTTCACGCCAAGCCCGTACTGCCCGATCATATCGGCGCCCTTGTCAGAAAATCCGAAACCAAGCATCTCCTGCACATGCTCTCTAGGCACGCCTGCTCCGCCCTCGCAAGCCTATCAGTGAGACACATTTTCCCCTTTCTCGTAGTTTCACCTTTCAGACGATCGGGCTGCGTCGTCGCTCCACTGCGTAAGCGCCGTGAAGCAGTGGATGTACAAGGGGAAGGCGTTCGAGGAAAAATAAAGGCCGAACCAAACCGCACCAAACGTCCACATATCCATGCTCGTAACGTATAAGCGAGCGGACTGCGACGAAACATCCAGGCCGCACACAAGGCACGAAAAGCAAGCTGCGATAGGCTCCGGCTCGACATAACTCTAAGACGGTTAACGCGCACAAGCTTCTAATCAAAGTCGAAGGGCAGTTTGTCAAGTTGAACGTGCACGCTTCCTCGAGCAGGTCCGCCTATTGTTGGGGAGCGAACCTGGCCCATCGTCCCAACAGTGTATCTCGGAGGGCACTCGGGAGCTTCCGGGCGCGAAACGAAAGTCTATCCAGAAGGAGAATTTTTTGTTATGCTGCACTGCCACATCGCGGGTATTGTCTACCAACTCTGAGAAAGCTTGGGTGACGCTATTTATCTCGAGCCTAGTGGATTCGAGCAACTTCCAGCTGATGAGGCCTGGAACCTTCATCTTGGGGGAAGCTTGGGTGGGCTTTGGGGATCGGGTCGAAATACCCGAACGTTAGAGATATATCTAACTGATATATCCGGAGTGGGCTGCATTCGGTTGACTCGAACGGTTTCGGATAATTATTGGGATAGTCTTTTAAAGCGACATCCAAGAATCGCGATAATGGTTAGTAAAGTCTATTGTAAGCGTTGCCAATCCTTCTAGGAATCTTAGCGTTAGGGTTAGCGGTAGGGGTGCCCAACTAAAGATGAGCCGTCCAATATTTTCAGATCTGGAACATCGGAAGGTCCGAAAAGATTTCTGGGGAGCAACAAAGGGATGTATGCATGTATCGTATTTTGATCTCTGGAATCGTATATGGCCTGTCGGATTCGAAAAATTGCCACTGTTAGAAATAAACGGACCAGTTTATAACTTGCGAAATTGGAAATTCAAATAGTATAGTAGTCAGGAACGAGTGTCACTGTAAGCTTCACCACACTATAGAAAGCCCATCTACATCGGAAGCCCACACCCCCGTTGCCCTCCCTGGTCGAAACGTCGAAACAGTGAGAGTGAAAAATACGACCAAATCCGAGACACTGCATTGTAGCGATTCTCCATCAAATGTCTCCAACGTAAGGGAATGTTTTCACTCTTCAGAAACCTAAAAACGGCGACTTACGCTATCTTTTTCCAAGAGTGGTGTATATTTCATACGGCCACTCACGCCGAAATTCCCTGCCCATAGCCTTTTCCCCCGAAGGAATGAGCCTGCACCTTCGAGGATCATAAAGGAAAATACATAATGTCAACGTTTCGGGAGCTAGTCTGGGACAGAGGGAAAAGTGGTTCTTTGCACATTCATTCTCACACGAGGCGCGTCACAGCTCTAATTCACCAAGTTGTACGGTTAGCTTTCTTGCAAAATGTTCTTGTAGCACGTCTGGCGTGCGCCCACACAACCGACGTCTGTTGGACGAAGACCGCCAGTGCAGACTTGCAGAGCTACAGCTATGTATTTTACGTTGCGACTTGGCATGAATCCATGTCTGAAACTTGTGTCATATGCGAAAAGTTAAACAGTGACTCGACAGGATCCACGAGCTGTAGTTCGACGAGTGATGACTCTGGAGTATGCAGTGAATCTGGATGCTTGTTTTGTCCTCTGCGGCTCACAACGACAAACACTTTTCAGTTGTATTCCCCTACAGAGGTAAGACTGCCCTAACATGCCGCCGCAGGTAAACCTGCTCACAATATCTTCAAGTGAAGTATGACTGGAGAGTTTTAGGGTTACGCAGGTTTGAACAACTGTGTCACTGGACCTGCTATGTTGGTGAACTTCATCGCAGGTTGCCAGAATTAATTGGCGGTGTTTCCATATTAACGAAATAAGCCCCCGTGAGAGGTGTGCGTGACTCTGGACAGTTTGTGGTTGATACCGGCAACGCTGCAACTGTTGCCACGATGGACTCGTGGACCTGTCGTGGGTACTGTGACACCGGAACTTATAAAAATGGCAGAGATCCAAGTACCAGGTAAGAACGTGTAAGCGTTAACGTTGCAACTACAACTTTGATGTCTATCCTGCCATAAAAGGGAATTCAATTATTCCTTACAGCGATACCCGAAAGGCTTAAACTGCCACAAATTGCGACATATATTCTGTAAGAACACTTGAAAACTTGGCCATGGTCACTTAGAATTCCAGGTGTTCATCTTGCTTTCCTACCTTCTTGACCAGGTCTGCTTCTTTCAAAGGTTCAAATTGTGGGTATTCAGAGGACGTGGGGTACAGAGCGACCTATTGGAGCGTGAGTGCAAGTGTCCATTGTGGCACTGGTTACACCTGGACGCTCAAGTCTGGTGAAGAGCCAAAAAACACCAACTTTTTCGACAACCAACGCCAACCCGACCACCAGTGTACAATTGATGGCAACACGTATACCGGTGCAACGAATGGAGCATCTGCATACGTTTGGGTTGGTGACAACAACGGGGTGACATATTCTGACCAACTGTTGTACGAGTGGACTGCTCCAGACTGCCCAACGGCTGAACCAACAACAAGGTCCCCCACTACAACATCTCCCATAACCTCCCACCCCACCACACGTGGGCCAACGGCAGCGCCCACTACAATATCACCCATCACGTC
>LGRX02013388.1:0-13416 GCA_001247695.2 Cymbomonas tetramitiformis | reverse complement strand
CATCACAGGCTGTTCTCCGGGGAAAGCATCTGGGGACAGGTCTCCGAAGGGCACGGCCTGCGCGGGATTGGTGGATGAGGTGTTCCTAACCCCTGCCCAGCTGAAGAAGTACCTGGTGTACGCGGAGACGCAGAAGCTACGCGGCAATGACGACCCGGAGATACAACCCGCCTGGCTCATGGTGGCCGAGAAGTCCCCCGACGATACTGCTTCTGCCTTTGCAGCCACGGCTATCGACTCTGAGAACGCCGAACCCGCTGCGGATACTGAAGATGCAGAAGTGAGCCCCGAGTGGACCCTCAAGTTTCAGGACTTCTGGGGTGAGGAGTACAAGAAGGAGATGACGACTGCCCTACCGAACATCGATGGACTCAGACATGACCCCCAAGATGAAGCCAACATTAACCTGGACCCTGAGCTGAGCAAGAAGGGGCCGCCCTGCCAGCGCATCTACAAGAAGTCTGCAGAGGAACTCCGCCAACTTCGAGAACGCGTGGAGACCCTGATGTCCAAGGGCTACATCCGACCCTCTTCCAGCCCTTATGCAGCTCCCTGTCTGATGGTCCCCAAACCGGGGAACCCCAAGGAGCTGCGACTGGTGATTGATTACCGGCTCCTCAACCGCCAGACAGTTAAGGACAAGTATCCTCTCCCAGACATCCAGATGATGTTCGACGAGATGCAGGGTGCGAAGTTCTTCTCTTCGTTCGACGCGGTGGATGGCTTCTCGCAAGTACCGATGGCACCAGGAGATGTCGAGAAGACCGCCTTCACCACCCAGATGGGGTCATATGAGTGGTTGGTCATGCCGCAGGGGCGGCAGAATTCACCATCTCAGTACCAGCGACGGATGCAGCGGGCCTTGGGCCATCTCCCATTTGTCCGGATCTTCATCGATGATGTGGTCGTCTTCAGCAACACCGCCGCAGAGCACTACGAACACGTCAAGCAACTGCTCCTGACATGCAGGGAGAAGGGCGTCTTCCTCAAGAGGTCCAAGTGCCAACTGTTGAAGAAATCCTTGCGGTTCCTTGGCCACTGTATCTCCGCGGATGGCTGCAGACCCCACCACGACAAGGTGGCTGCAGTGAGGGACTGGCCCGAGCTGGAAACGGTTACCCACGTCAGGCAGTTCTTGGGCCTAGCGGGGTATTACCGCAGGTTCATCCACTGCTTCTCCGAGATCGCTCAGCCCCTCACCCGGTTGACCAAGTCGGACGTACCCTGGGAGTGGGGTCCCATGCAGCAGTGGGCCTTCGAGGAGCTGAAGAAGGCCCTCACCTCAGCGCCAGTACTCGCCTTGCCCAACATTAAGGGTGCCGCAGACGGCACAGCACCTTTCGTGGTGCAGACGGATGCTAGCGGCATCGCTCTTGGGGGAGTACTGATGCAAGACAATGGAGACGGTCTTGGACTGCGCGTGATAGCATACGAGAGCCGCCAGTTCTCAGCCGCCGAGCAGAATTATCACACCGGCGAGCGTGAGCTAGGTGCTCTACACCACTGTACCACCGTTACCTGGCGGCACGTTACCTCATCTTCACCAACTTCCGCATCCAGGGTGATCACCGCCCCCTTGAATGGCTGATGGAACCTGGCAGAGAGCTTAGCCGCAGACAGGCACGCTGGTACATGGATCTGGTGGAGGTGGGAGTCCCGAGAATGGAGTACATCAAAGGAGCGCTGCTGCTGGTACCGGACGCCCTGTCCAGAAGACCCGACTTCAAAGACAAGGACGTGCGTGAGGGGTTGAAGGAGGCAGGGGTGATCGACCCCACCTCAGATCTGCCGAAAGACCCCCTGGCAACGCTGGAGTCTGAATGCTTCTCCAGCTCACCACCCGCAGCTCATCCCCACTGGGCCCAGACTGTTGACTGTTGGCTCTCAGCAGTGGAGACCCTCTCCGTGGCGGAACAGGCCATGGACATGGGGGAGACCATCGCTCTCGTTAACCCGAAGCTCTATAAGGGAATGAAGGAGGATCACCTCGACTTCGACATGCCTGACTGGCCTGCAGCTGATAGCGCGAAGCCGGTAGAAGCTCCACACGAACCCCCTGACAGAGCTCCACCCCAGATAAGGATAACGAGGAGTATGTCACGCGCTGGGAAGGCCTCTGCGACCCCAGCGCCTCCGCAGTTGGCGTCGCCGAAGACGCGAACGCCTACGTCACGAGCTGACGCATCGGAGGCGCCCACTGAGAAGGTGCCAGCGAGCTCACCAACCCCGCAGCAGGCGCCCCAACAGTCAACTCCATCCCCGGTCATTCACCCACAAAAACGGCAGGCTCCCCCAGAGGACTTACAGAATTGGCGTGTCCGAGCAGAGTACTCCTCGAAGTACGCCGAGAAATTTGGACCCTTCGATGTGGACGCCTGTTGTGACCTTGGCGGCCGCAACAGACAGGCGGATAGATTCTGGACAGACTGCCTTTCAGAGAAATGGAGGGGCCTTCGGGTTTGGTGTAACCCTCCATACAACTCCAAGCACATTACTGTGGAGGCGATCTTGAACAAGTATATCGCAGAATGGAAGGCAGACCCAGAGAACACCTCAGCAGTCTTCGTTCTACCAGATCACCAGTCCAAGCTCCCCGCGTGGCGCAAACTTTTCAGAAAGGCCAATATGCAGATTGTGGAGGTCATCCCTACTCACGATGACAAGGGCGAGCCCAATCAGTTCTTCGAGAACCCAGATGGGAGGGCCTTCGACCTTCGCTGGCCTGTTCTGATAGTACACGCCCCTCCCGCCAAACCACAACCAGCACGCGTGAGGCATCCGCGAACAGCCCCCGCTGTGATAAGGACAGGTGAGGCAGCAGACTTCAGAGACGCAGCCTCCCAGCAGTCGGACTCAAAGTTCCTGCGTGCGTTGAAAGCGGAGTACACCTGAGAGGGGACACTTCGTTCACTAAGAGAGAAAGTGAAGGCGGCACCACACCAATGCCTACAGGACTTCAGGCTAGTGGGTGAAGTGGTTTGGAGGACCGCAGCAGGGAGATATCAGTTGGTGCTGGGGGAGGACTCTCCACTTCGAGAAGTGGTGATTCGTCATGCTCATGAGTCATTGTCCTCGGGTCACACTGGGCGAGACAAGACTCTGGAGAGGGTGCTGCGACGCTTCTATTGGCGTGGGGCCGCGGAAGATGTGGGCACCTGGGTTGCATCCTGCGCAGTGTGCCAATCAGTGAGGCCGCGGGGAACTTACCCGGATGGGTTGCTAAACCCTCACAGCATCCCGAACAGGCCATGGCAGGATGTCGCGGTGGACTTCGTCACCGGCCTGCCGGTATCAGAGAGAGGCAATGACGCTTTCGTGGCCTTCACTTGCAAGCTGACTAAGATGGTCCACGTTGTGCCGATGAACTTCGGCGACAGCTCCGCAGCTGTGGTGGCCAGAATCTACTTTGACTCGGTGTGGCGCTTACATGGCGCGCCTATGAAGATTGTCTCTGATCGTGACCCACGGTTTCAAGATGCTTTCTGGCAGGAACTCGTGAGACTGATGGGTGTGAAAGTGGCTCGTACCACGCCGTACAACCCTCGGTCTGACGGCCAGGCGGAACACAGCAACAGGGTTATTGAGGACATGCTCAGGTCCTTTGTAGACGCCAATGTGGAGGACTGGGATCTGTTCACCACTAACGTGGAGTTCGCGATCAATGACTCCAGAAGTGAATCTACTGGCTTCACGCCATTTGAACTGGTGTTCGGGTTCTCGCCGCTGTCGCAGTTGGACCTTTTCCTGGAGGCCGCACAGTCCACCGCTGGACGACGATCTGGGGGAGTAGGCACCGCACACGAAGTGGCTGTGAAATTTTCGTCGCAGCTGCGGGACGCCAGACAGCGGTTAGAGCTGGCTCAACAGCGACAGCGCGAGCAGTTTGATCGCAGGCACGGGCAGCGGGAGTATGCTGTTGGAGATCTGGTCTGGATAGAGGCGAAACACCTTACGGAGAAGGTGATGGATCGCTCCATCTGTAGGAAACTGACCAAGCGCTGGCATGGACCAGTGTCCACTACCCGGTGGTACATGGGGATGTACCCAAGAGGGTCTGGGTACATAGGGATGTACCCAAGCTAAATCGACGGTATGGGGGCATAAATTTAATGGTTTGTCGTTACGAATCATCAATATAGCTAGCCAACATCATCATGAACACGGGAATATGCCGTCACAAGCATCCTGGTAGGATATATATCATGTCAGGTGCATTCAAACCCATGCAAATCGCAACTTGGCTCCCAAAAACATTTTCTTTACCACGGTTTGTTGCGACTCGCCTTTTTCACAGTCTCGCATATCGGGGGGGGGATTCTTCACAAAGGGGCATACTTTTTTTAAGGTTTGTTACACCACACTATCTTAATTAATTCATTCTCGTCATGTTCGGCGTACCCTAGATCCCCAAGCTTAACTGCTTACTTGCCGCACGGCACGAGGTACCTTATCGGGTATGGGGACGAGTCGACGCGAGCGGTTGAAGGTGACCTGTGATATTGATTTTTATGACCAAAAATATTTGTCAGCTCATTCTTTGGCAATCGTATTTGCGATAACATGCATTGCACATGTAAATATGCCTTCGTTCAATAGATCGATGGGTGGGAGTCATCACACATGTCCGCGCGCATTTTTTAGGCGAAATCTAAAATTTGACACTGTTTTATGATGAGAAGTCTTGATGATGAAGTATGATAAATTGTGAGGTATGGGACCGACCCATGATAAAATAAGTGCTTTGAAGGGTCTATGTTAATGCCCTAATGAAACATCGACCAAATATGCAATTTTCATGTGCATAACCATGCATACAAATCGATGTACCCAAGCGATGTACCAAAGAATTTAGAACTTGAGAATTTCGTCTTTTCTGGAAAATCACCTAGGCAACCGCCCCCAAAAACCCATGTCTATGACATGAATACCGCCAATCATATGGTTCATACCCAAGATTGGTGTGTTATTGACAACCTATATCGGCCATATGGACACTTGAAATGTTTCGAGCTCGCCATGGCGTGCGGAACAAAGAGTGGCTTGGGTACATCGTGATGTACCCAAGACCGGGTAGTGGACACCAGTTCCTGTGACCGAACGCTTCTTCAGCGATGTACAGATGACCATGCCAGAGGCCGACAGAGGAGCCCCAGTAGCCTACCGCCTACGCCTCCCTCCTCACTGGCGGATTCACGACGTGTTCGCTCAACATCGCCTCAAACCGTACACCAGCGGTCAAGATGCTTTCGCCGCACGCGATCACCTAGCAGTACCTGAAGAGGTGGTAGTGGACGGTCAGAAGGAAGCACACGTTGAGCGCATCCTTGCACGTCGAGTGCGGTCTGTTCGAGGAAAGGAGGTGGAAGAGTGGAAGGTTCGCTGGACTGGCTACTCCAAAGCTCACGACCAATGGAGGACGCGTGACAAACTTGAACGCGGAAGTCCACTTCAACAGCTTCGTGAATTCGAGCAAGCGAGACTGCACATGGAAGCGCAAATTCGCGACGAAGCCACTCGGCGACGCGAGCAGCGTGGCCGTCACTCCGCTCAAGCCGGAATGACACTGGCCCACCTCATCACTAATCCCCTGCGATGAACTGGACCAGCTCGAACAGATGGAAGATGATACCCCCCTGCCGTGGGAACGCCAGGAGCGCGCGGAAGATGGGTCGTTGGCACTGGTGACAGAGCTGCTGGCGATACAGGCAAAAGCAACCCGCACGCCCAGGATTCTCGTACTTTTCAGCGGTACTGGCTCAGTAGAGAGAGAATTCCTAAATTGCTTCCCCTCCGCTTCAGTAGTGACCCTCGACTCCGGGCATATCTGGCAACCCACTCATGTGTGTGACATCCTGCAATGGGACTACAAACAATACCCGCCTGGATTCTTCGATGTTGTTTGGGCAAGTCCCCCCTGTAGGCAGTACAGTCAAGCGCGCACCACTGGTGGACCCCCTGACCTTCCCCAGGCTGACAAAATCGTACGACGAGCATTGCAGATCATTGACTACCTGGAGCCAAAACATTGGTTCATGGAAAACCCCAGAGGTCGCTTCCCTAACGCGCTACGGCTTCGCCCTATGATGCACCAGCTCCCTCCTCCGCTGGTGTGTACCTACTGCATGTATGGCACGCAGTACATGAAGCCCACCTGCATATGGACGAACTCAGCACCACCCTCGCCCCTGCTACGCTGTACTACTTCAACACCGTGTGCGTGCAGATGGGCAACCGGTGCTCATCCAGCAGAGACTGCTCAGCTTGGACCTCACCCGCAGCAGACTGGAGCAGGTCGATCCGCGAGTGTATATCCCGTGCCAGCACTCCTGCTACGACAACTTTTCCGACATTTACGCCTCCGCGACACTGAAGACCCGCTGTAGATTCCAAGTGGCACCCTTCTTCTTGAAAGTGGTGCCCTGGTAGCGGCAGGCAAACTATGCTCGAAGAGGGACCACAGAACCTAAGAACTGGGAACAGCAAGGAACCAGAAAACCTAAGAACTGGAACTTAGATGGGTACCTTAGCGGAGTGATCCCAGGAGGTAGACCACTCCTAAGGGGGGGAGGGTTGTGCCCGGAGGCACAGCGTGAGCCGATATGCCTATGCGTCCGTATGTGTGTCATCGGGGGTAATCTGGGATTGGCATGATGACAGTGAAATTGGGCTTGAAATCACGATGAGAATGAATACCAGATGTCCGGGGTATGACAGTATGACACTATGACACTATGGCAGTATGACAGTATGACACTATAGTAGTATGACAGTACTGTGGGGGGTGTCATCGTGGAACTCAGTCAGACCCTCGAAGAATGGTCAGATTCGCATCGGGGTTGAAAAGACAATGAAATCGAATATCAGATATTAAGGTTATGACAGTATGACAGTATGACACTATGACAGTATGACAGTATGACAGTACAGTAGTATGACAGTACTGTGGGGCAGTCATCGTGTCAGCCTGTCGGCATAACATCTGAATCGAGAATGATGAATCGGAATTAGAAATGAGATCGGATCGGGAACTGAACGTTGAGCCGAAGTGTGGCATCGGCTCTCGAGTGGTTGACGCTGCAACCTGAGTGACGAGTGAATAAGTAGAGCACTTGAGAAGTGTTTAGCCTTCAGAACTCGGAACCGAATTATCGTTTGTACCTCAATCTGGCCCTGATCCAGTATATTATAAAATCCGAATTGTGTACCTTTGCACGTTCAATCAAAAACATATTTCCGAGCATCTGTCGTCGTGCCCCTGGCACAGTGTTTCTTGTTGGCAGCGTGCGTTAACACGCCGGACTTTTCCGCACACGCTTTTGCCTTTGGGTTCTTGCTGTGTTGACAGTATTTCAGCAGCTTGACTTGACTTATTGTGCACTACCCGGCCTTGGGTACATCGGGATGTACCCAAGGTCACTTGTACATCCTTGGGTCGTGCATGCAAGATTTGTGTCCGATGGCCTTATGGTTGACAAGACATGTCCTCAAGACTTCCCTTCAGATATACAACCACTCGCTTTGAGCAATTTCGATCATTTGGGTGATTTTCATATGGTATCATGGTTGTCAATTTGCAGGTTTATAGTGGTTTGTAGTTAACAATTTTGCTGGGTACATACCTTGGGTACATCGACCTTTAGGTACATTTATGGATGATGTAAAAGGTCAACTCAAAATTTGGAGACCTGAGTTGAAAAGTTCACGAGCTGCGCTTTCTGGAGTGTCATGTCAAAAATTGCATCCGACTTCATCTTCACCGAGCAAAATGGCTTCAAAGTTAAGCAACGTTTCTTGATCACGAACGAAACATGTGGAAACAATTATTCAGCAAGGGGTATGGTCGCCATAGTGGTCCAGTGCGCGACCGTCCATGTCCCATCTTGAACATACGTGTCAAATGTTATATTTCCATCCTCGACGATGACTTGAGGCCAAAGTGCGGTGTCATGGATGTCAATATGGTGCATGATATGTCGAAAATGCTTGGGTACATGGGGATGTACCCAAGAAGGCTTGGGTACATCGCAATGTACCGCAGGGTAGTGGACATTATATCGGCTCTTAAAAGCAGTGTGCACACCGGAGTTTTCGGTACACATATTGGCTATTGTATATGCTCTGTTAACAGCATGCGCTCACAATATGTGAGAAACTGACCTTATATAGTGTTTCTTGTTGGCAGCGTGCGCTAACACGCCGGACTTTTCCGCACACGCTTTTGCCTTTGGGTTCTTGCTGTGTTGACAGTATTTCAGCAGCTTGACTTGACTAACATCGTCTTTTAGTGGCGTTGTGCACACCGGAGTTTTCGGTACACATATTGGCTATTGTATATGCTCTGTTAACAGCATGCGCTCACAATATGTGAACAACTGACCTTATATAGTGTTTCTTGTTGGCAGCGTGCGTTAACACGCCGGACTTTTCCGCACACGCTTTTGCCTTTGGGTTCTTGCTGTGTTGACAGTATTTCAGCAGCTTGACTTGACTTATATCGGCTCTTAAAAGCAGTGTGCACACCGGAGTTTTCGGTACACATATTGGCTATTGTATATGCTCTGTTAACAGCATGCGCTCACAATATGTGAACAACTGACCTTATATAGTGTTTCTTGTTGGCAGCGTGCGTTAACACGCCGGACTTTTCCGCACACGCTTTTGCCTTTGGGTTCTTGCTGTGTTGACAGTATTTCAGCAGCTTGACTTGACTAACATCGTCTTTTAGTGGCGGTGTGCACACCGGAGTTTTCGGTACACATATTGGCTATTGTATATGCTCTGTTAACAGCATGCGCTCACAATATGTGAACAACTGACCTTATATAGTGTTTCTTGTTGGCAGCGTGCGTTAACACGCCGGACTTTTCCGCACACGCTTTTGCCTTTGGGTTCTTGCTGTGTTGACAGTATTTCAGCAGCTTGACTTGACTTATATCGGCTCTTAAAAGCAGTGTGCACACCGGAGTTTTCGGTACACATATTGGCTATTGTATATGCTCTGTTAACAGCATGCGCTCACAATATGTGAACAACTGACCTTATATAGTGTTTCTTGTCGGCAGCGTGCGTTAACACGCCGGACTTTTCCGCACGCGCTTTGCCTTCTCTGTTTGTGTTGTGCCGACAATATTTCAGCAGCTTGACTTGACTAACATCGTCTTTTAGTGGTGGTGTGCACACTGGAATTTTCGGTACACATATTGGATATTGTTTATGTTGTGCTCACCGAGTTTCAGCGGGATGACTTGACTCACGATTGTAGTTGCGTGCACACAGGCTCTTCCAAAGCATGTCCCTTTCGTGTTGTTCGTATTGTTGGACCTCAAGCACTTCCAGTTGAGCCGCAGCGACGCATTCCGAGAATATTCGGGTACACTGGATCCTCGTTATGTTCCTTGCTCACGTGACACTTCTGCGAACATCGTCATGATCATAAAGGAGCTCGTGTTTGAGAAGTTGAAGAGTGCGCTTAAGCACTCCAAGTCCTGGCTAGGCGAACCCTTCGCGGGGATACAGAGTGACATATGGATCCCGAACGAAGGACAACAAGACTTCCTACGTGTGCAGCCGCTTGTCGCTGGTTGTGAAGCTTGAGCATGGAAAGATCATGGAGGTCTCACCTGTTCTCGGATTTGAGGAATTTTTGGAGAATAGGCACACTGGCCCCGCGATCGCTAGGAATCTGGCGGGCCTTTTGAAATCGGTCGACATGGACATGAACGATAGCATTACTCTTCCGACTTTGGATGGAGCTGCGAATAACAAGCGCGCGTTTAAAGTGTTCAAGAAGAGGGTGAAGGTGCGGATCAAATGAATATTTTTAGTAGTATTGATTATAACTCCTTTTTGTACTCTTAAATCGCATGCTGCGGCAATACTGTCTTAGCGATATGTATTGGATGGCATTTGCAGGTGTGCTCCCCACACGACTTGCAGCGGTCAGTCGAGCATGGTTTGGGACGTGCGGGCAAGCGCAAGAATGCTTCTTTGGAGGCCCACATCGCGCTGAACTCCAAGCAGTCTCGAAGCCTGCACACCTCGGTTTTGAGCTCACAGCGGTTGTTGAAGAGCCAGCTTTCGCGAGGAGTGTCCAAGCGGAGGTGCAAGCGAGTCTTCCGGTTACATCGTATTCGGTGGGGCGGACTCTACCGCATGCTTCGTCAAAGTCGCAAGCTAGAGACTGACATCAAGGTGTGCGTTATAAACTCATTGCATTAACCCACTGGACCCACTTCTATAATATAGCATTTCTTGTTGGCAGTGTGCACATCAAGTAGCCGGACTTTTCGGTGCACATATCGCCTGCATAATGTGATGGTATATGTGGGCACTGACTCTTTGGGTTAATGCTTGGATTTACAGGTGGCACTCACTGATTCGACAACGGGACAATGTGCGGAGCGCGCGGCATTCGTTGCACCGGTGGTGACAACGACGCAAACGATGGCTTCCGCATCGGCATCTCCGCAAAGTGCGAAGGAGACCGAGAGCAGCGAGGAAGAGGAGGAAGATGCAGGTGATGAGAATGCCGAGGACTCCGATGTTGATCAGGTACTTATGCATTAAGCTTGCGGCATGCTTTTATCTTGTTCGTGTTGGTATGCATGTGCTCGTTGATATTTCGTACGTGTCGCGCTTATCAATTGACAATCCTTGAGTGGACAGGTCGAGGCGAATGAGGCAAAGTGTCTCTTACCCATCTTTATGTTGGCTGCAGCCAACATAAAACCCAAAGTTCCGAAGCATATTACTCATGGTTAATGATACGCATTATTGCTCCAACCCAATGTTGTTTGAAGGGCTACTACCTACTAGACCTTTTAAAAATTGTCAATACGTGGTATACCTTCTTACACCCATGGGGGCTTGCACAATTGTGCCCTAGAGTTGGGGTATGATCACGAAAATACAAAATGTTCATTATGTTGGCTGCAGCCAACATAAGAAAATTGCGCAATGTGAGCGGCATGAGAAGGGCATTAAAAAATCGAACACCTGTGTTGTCAAGATCTCGAGGTGCTCTTTCTGGAGTGTCTTGTCAAAACTTTCATCCGAGTTCATCTTGACCCTCAAAATATCGATCGAAGTAACATGGGTATGTAAACACCCAAAATTCCTTGGAAATTCCACAAATTTTCACATTCTCTTGAAGAGTAACCCAAATTCTCGCCGATGATTTCGAGCGTCCCAATGTTGTTAACGCATGTGTGAAAGAGAACATCCCCGCCGTCATTTTGAGCTAATAAAATGTACAATCCGGTACCGACAGCTCCCGGCATTATCAGCAAGGCTTATGTTGGCTCCAGCCAACATGAAGGGCCCCAATGTTGGCTATAGCCAACAGATGGGTAACAGACAAAATGGGAAAGAATTCCCGTTGCAGCATCGCTGCTTGCCAGCATCCGCGTGGAAGAAGAATAATGAGCTGGAGAGTGTCTTGACGGTGCCATATGAAGTCTCTCAAGCTTTGCAAGGACATACGGGTGTCGGATTGGACAAGGGGTATGTACTGGCCTTGTCATTGCACCGAACGAGCTCACTGCGGAAAGGGTTGCCATCGTGAATGGCAGTGGGGCGGAGGAGACTTGGGAGGATGTCCACGCTAAGGGGTTGGAGGCGGACATCATCCAGTTCCGCGAGGTGACTGCGGAGGAGGTCGAGAGACGCTTGTTAAAGCTGGATAATGACACGCTCCTGTCATTGCGAATGAATCCCGGCTTGGACACCCAGGTGTGTTTCTTCATATAGCATGCTAGACTTCATGATGATATACAATAGTATCATGTGTATGTTGCTATTGATCAATGGTACCATGTTGTATGTCCTTGATTTATGCAATGTTTTGTAGTAAGTACTGAGAGTTGAGCGAGCTCTAATTGGAATGCATGATGGATTTTGCTGCATGAGCAAGGTTGATGGCGTGTTGTTCAAGGACAAGAGTGCCACGGTAGAATTGATGGAGGCCGAGTATAACCGCCAATTGCGTCATCGCGGCACACACCTGCTCAAGAAGAATACCCCTGACGATCAAGTTGGTGGAGCCCGTGTCGTCGATGGTGCTCATAATACAACCAAGGATGGTGCAGCAGGTGCAAGCGCACCTCAAGCGAGCAAGCGCCGAAGAACCCTTGGCGAGTTAACAGCGGCATGCTCCGCGCCGCGGTCGATGATGCAAGAAGCTCCCGAAAGTGAAGAGTCCGTGATGGAGACCGTACTGGCGGAGAAGATCCGGTTGGAGAAGGAGCTCTTTGGATCGCTGTGTCAGCGAGCCTTGAGGGATCCGAAGTATAAGGACCCCTCAACCCAAGAGTTCAACCAGATGGCTTTCTACATGGATCATGAAGCTCAAATTCCGGTTCATGCGGCAGTGTTTTTCGCCGATTGCGTCTCGAAGAAGGCCGCGTCCGCCAACGTGGAGCAAGTCTTTAGTGGCGCTGGTAGTTTGCTTGCAGACTTTCATGCCGGAAATTTGAGCCCTGAGTTATTGCAGGCCTACATGTTCATTCGTCACAATTGGCAATACAAGTTCTTGCGCCCCACAACGGAGGAGATCATCGCTGCATACAATTTATCATTTGCTCCAGAGCAGAGTGATGATGAGAGCGGTGATGATAGTGACGAGGATGATGCTCAACTAATGCAGCGTTACATGCGCTGTAGAATTGTATTAGCATCGCGTGATTGTGAACAATCAACTCTGCAATATGCAGCTAACCATGGTAACGTAATTATTTGTATTTGACCTTCAATCCCTTATGCCCGATGGATTGCAAAGTGTTAGGCTCCGTCTCCGTAGGGTCCAAATATGTGTGAGACCCGTTGTGGACCGTATCCGTATGGTATGCGCATGCTTGGGCTCCGGCTCCGTAGGAGCCTTGAATAGTTAGGATCCGACCCTTACCCGAACCCGAGGGGTGCAAAACGTCCTAGGATCCGTATCCGATAGGGCCGAGAACTACGGAGAACCCGTTCGAAACCGTATCCGCACGAGTCTCAACCTGCTAGGATCCGGCTCCGGTGGGGCCTATACAAGTTAGGCTCCGATGGATACGGTTTGGGCCCGTTGTTGACACTGCGATATATCGTTGTATATATAATGCGATCATGTATTTCATAGATCGAAATCACTTTATAGGAGTTATGGAACATGTAACGAATCACCCACACTTACCAAGGTACCATATACCGTAAAAACGGCACATTTGTGAAACTAGTGCTTTTGGCAAAAAGTTCCATCCGCTCCATAGGGGTTAAAAAAGCAAATTCAAAATTCCGTCAGTGACATTCACAAATGCAATTCGTGTGGATATATTGAGCGGATCTAGGGCAAGCCAGCCATCATACTACTTAGTATAGGTCCCATAGAGACTATCTTTCATTGGACACGCCTCCCATATCGGTCGGGATGCCCAATTA
>LGRX02013387.1:0-20037 GCA_001247695.2 Cymbomonas tetramitiformis | reverse complement strand
TCGACTTGGTGTTTCGACATACTTGGTTCATACGATGCATACAGTCGGTTTAAAATCCCGAAGTGGATCGCTGGTTATGCCGATACACTAACCAGATATGACCACATAGGCTATTATGACAATGTCGGTCGCATGAAACCAGATATGAGCCGGTACAAGGATCCTGCCAATGAGCCTCAGGCACCAGAAGCAGAGTATACAGCAGACAGTCCTCCGATGGTCTTTGTAGATCCAGATGCAGATACAGTACCAGCACCAGCTCCACCAGCTCCACCCAGTTTGGTCCCCAAGGTGAAAATGACACCACCTAGGGAATTCAAATCAGGACAGGACGCAGAGGTCTGGTTGGATACAGTGGACAGATATTTCCAGTTCACTTATCCAGGTGTCAATGATAAGGATTTGATCACAGTGTTTCTTACTCTCATACAGAATAACGATAGACACTATTTCCAGGTCTTGGCACAACAACCATATGCCACTTATGAGATGGTCAGACAGACGTTCCTCAGACAATTTGGTAATCCTCATAAGAGATCGGTAGCCAAGAAACACCTAATGGCACTGACTCAAGGAACCCAAACCTTTGCAGATTATTTGCGCACATTTACATCACTGGCTTCTTTAGCAGCAGTTGATTTAAATGATGTGCTAATAAAGGACAGATTCGTCACAAGTATGGATTCTGATCTCCGCAGACAGTTCCAGCTCAGATACCTGACAGAAGAGCAGAGGAACAATATGTCGTGGCAAGAAACCCCACAGATATTGCTTGATTTGAACTACGTCATTCACTCAAAGCAATCAGAAACCCTTCACTATCGGGGTCAGAAGGAGCAGTCATCTGGAGGTCCATCCAAGAAGGATAAGGACAGAGGACGTGGCCAGAAGCCATATGACAGAACTGTCAACAGAAATCGGAATTGGAATCAGAGTGGCAGTCAGAACTCCAATCAGAATCGGAACAAAGGAAAAGGTGGTAAAGGCAAGGGCAAAGGAAAAGGAAAAGGAAAATCACAAAATGATAAGACCTGCAATCGTTGTGGTCGTGTTGGTCACATCGAGAAGGATTGTTTTGCCACCAGGACCAATGATGGAAAGGAGATCAAGGGTAAGCCACCAGCGCAGAATCCTTTTCAGAATCAGAGACAGCCACAGAAGAATCAGGGTGCTAAGGATGGGTCTGGCAAACTCATCAATACGATCAACACCTTGGTCAAGGAACTGAAGAGTCAGCACAGCATCCATGCAGCAGTTGCAACTTCAGATCCAGCAGCTCCAGTTCCAGCAGCTCCAGCTCAGGGAAACTCTCCGGGTACTGCACAAGTACCGGTGATGAGAGCACCCCGAGGGTAGATCAGCCAGAAAGTGCCACTGAAGCAAGTGGCCAGATTCAGAGTATTTCAGAGGAAGTCCTATCCAGACTGACACTACAGTTTCAGCAGATGGATAATCCCACAGAAAACATCGCACAGATACAATCTCAGACAGCACAGCTGAAATCGCAAAAAAAGCTGTTGCTGTATAAGGGGAAAGTCCATGGACAGAATACTCACATTTTGGTTGATCCAGGAGCCACATCATCTTTTATCGACAGACAATTTGCTTCTCAGCTGGGTATATCACCATCAGATTCATCATCATTCTCGGTGGGGTTGGCTGGAGGAAGCCAATTACCCTGTACATCCTATCTTCCCAATGCTACATTCACGCTGGGCAAGTATAAGGATTCAGTAGATCTCTACATCATTGACATGAAACCATTCACTGTCATACTGGGTCAAGATTGGTTGGAGAGGAGGAATCCACATATTGACTTTCAGACCAAAAATCTGACGATCACTAGGAAGCATTCATCAGGCTCCAGTATTCGCACAGTATTGTCCAGAGTTGAGCAGACTCCACACTCAGATGGCCTTCCTGAAATGGAATTGGTCAGTGCCACCACTATGAGGAAACATCTCCGTCGCATTCGATCCAGTGGTTCGGCTGAAGAAGCCGTAGCATATCTCTTTTTCCTCTCCGAGGTCGATGGTGAATTGGTCTTTGCAGCATCAGACTCAGACACCACAATGGAAGACCCCGAGGTCACAGCAGCACGTGATCAAGTGAGAGAAGACTTTTCGGACGTTTTCCAAGAGGATCTTCCGGCTGGTCATAGGCCAGAGCGGTTTGAAGGTGGATATCATAGAATCGACATCGAACCTGGACATAAGCCTCCTTCACAGCCAGTGCGTACCATTCCAGCACCCATGATGGAGGAACTCAAACGGCAAATCATCAAATATGTCGAGTTGGGTATCCTTCGTCCATCTTCATCGCCATATGGATGCCCAATCATTTTCGCTCCTAAGCCAGGGGGAAAGTGGAGGATGTGTTGTGATTATCGTGCCCTGAATAACATCACCATCAAGGACACGTATCCACTACCACCACATGACACCCTACTGGAGCAACTGAAGGGATCAAGATGGTTCAGTAGATTTGATTTCAACCAGTTCTTTCACCAAATCCCCATTCATCCGGATGATATACATAAAACTGCTATTCGCACCAGATACGGTTCTTATGAATGGACAGTTATGCCTTTCGGATTGACCAATGCTCCTGCAACAGCACTCCGTGTAGGAAATCGGGCATTTTTCGACTTCATCGACCAGTTCCTTGTCATATTCATGGACGACACTATCGTATACAGTCCAGATTTTGACAGTCATGTGAAGCATGTTCGACAGTTCCTCCAGCGTTGCAGAGATCACCAGTTTTTCATCAGGCCTTCCAAGGTGGAGTTGTTCGTTAAATCTATAGATTTTATCGGACATCACATATCTGAAGTAGGCCTATCCATCATCGAAGACAGGATCAGAGCAGTCATGGCAATTCAGCCTCCAGTGTCTTATGGTCCTACCGTTGGAAAGCAGCCTCTACGCCGTATGGCTAAAGATGGCAAGTCATCCCTTCGGTCATTCTTGGGCATGGTTGGTCAATTTAGGAGATTCATACCAAAGTTCTCCAAAGTTGCCGAACCTCTCAATCGTCTCCTTAAAGATAATGCAGAGTTTGTCTGGGAAACTGAGCAGCGGCAGGCATTTGATAACCTCAAAAGTGCCATCTGTAACGCTCCAGTATTACAGCTTCCAGATCAGAAACTGCCATCTATTTTGGAGGTCGATGGATCAGGCACACACGTTGGCCAAGTATTACTCCAGGATCAAGGAAAAGGTATGAAGCCATGTGGCTATCACAGCGTCACTCTATCCGATACACAGAGACGTTGGCCTATTCCTGAGATCGAGCTATTTGCCATTGTGGAAGGCTTCCGATTCTTTCGCCACATCTTGTTGGGAGCTCCTGAGACTATTGTACGCTCAGATCATCAGCCACTGGTTTATTTCCAGACCAAATCCACACTGAGCCCCAAACAGGCACGGTGGTTGGATGAGCTCTCTGAGTACAACTTCCGTATAGAGCACATTGCTGGCGAGAAGAATAAGGTTGCAGACGCACTCACGCGTATCTCTACACTTTTTGAACTTACTGATTGTCTTCAACACATGGACATCAGTGAAGTCATTCCATCCGCAGATCCTACATTCATTGCTCTTATATCTTCTTCATCAGCTCATCAGCTACACGACATCATTATATCCGAATATGATCGTGACACATTTGCACAGACTATTTTGGCTAAGCTGACATCATCGACTTCATCACAGTCAGTCAGCAGCTACAGCTTCGAGCTCATTCAGGGGTTGATCTATCGTAAGACCATATATGGCAGACAGCTGTACATTCCACCAACAGCTAAAGTCCCCACAGATGACGGTGAGATCACACAACTTCGCCACATTCTTCTTCATGAGTGCCACTCAGCCACTATTTCTGGTCATGTAGGCAAAAATCGCATGCTTCATCTTCTGCGTAGCCGGTATTATTGGCCAGGAATGACAACGGCAGCTATCAAGTACATTCGGGAGTGCCCCGTTTGTCAGCGCCAGAAAACGAGGCGACACAAGCCTTATGGTCAGGCACACATACGATATTCTGTGCCTAAGACAAAATGGCTTGATGTATCTCTTGATTGGATCACTGATCTGCCTATCACCACTAATGGGCACGACAGTATATTTGTGGTAATGTGCCAATTCTCTCATCGTTGTCATCTCATTCCCTTCAGCATGACCTGGACAGCTCAGCATACTGCTTCCATCTATATGCAGCATATCTTCAAGCTCCATGGTCTTCCGAGGAACATCATCTCAGATCGAGACCCCAGATTCACCTCTACATTCTGGCAGACACTGTGGAAATCTACTGGTACGAGATTGTCCATGACGTCATCACACCATCCACAGTCGAATGCTGCCAATGAGAGGAGCCATGCCTTCATTGAGGACATCCTCAGGTATTTTTCAAATTGTTGATTCATGATATGATTTCACCATCCTCTGGTTTACAAACTGATTAGTAGCATTTTCATTTTCAGGTGTTGTTGCAATGATACTTCAGCCAATTCGTGGGAGGACAAGTTGCCTCTGGTGGAGTTTGCAATTAACAATACCGTTTCTGCATCAACTGGTTATTCACCATTTTATCTCGACTCGATGGCGCAACCACTCTCGCCTCATGATCTGGTTATCACTATTCCGCCAGAAGCTCCTGTTCCAATACAAGAAGCTATTCGAGATCATTTTGACCAGTACTCGGCTGTTCATGCCAACGCGGTAGACAACATTTCCCGAGCAGCAGAAATTAGCCAAGCCAGATTCAATAAGACTCACATGCCTAAGCAGTTTGCAGTTGGGCAGAAAGTTCTTTTACGGACCGAGTTTATTCAATGGACTGGTTTGACAGAGGCAGGCAGACACTTTAAGCAGCCATATATTGGGCCGTTCACTATTTCCAAAGTGCTTAGCCATGGACGTGCATACGAGTTAGATTTCGGAAATCTTGATATCCGTATTCATCCGGTACAGCCTGTTTCCAGATTAGAGCTGTACAATGACTCGATTCAAGCACCTTTGCCTCTGCCACAGATGATCACCGAAGAAGGGCAACCATCACTGTTTGAGATCTCACATATACTCTCGGATAAGTTCACTAGAGGTGTCAAATACTATTTAGTACGATATGCAGGCTACGGTCCTGAGCATGACACCTGGGTCAAAGCCACAGAGCTGACCAATGCAGCAGACATTATAGCTGCCTATGAAGGCTAACCATTATATTAAGCCTTATGCCCTTACTTCTTGTAATATATACTAATACATGTCGATCATCTATATAACCTTGCTCTTAATGTTTATCATTATGTTGCATTGAAGCGGGAATTGATCCTTCCTTGCTAAAGGTGTAGTGAGCCTTGTTCAAAATCATACCCTTGCACAGATACGCACACATGCGAGATATCATATCTGTGGATAAATAAAAACTGCTAAATGCTACCTTTGCCAAAACCGTGGTTTGTCATCGGATTCTTGGCCAGTCATCCGAAGCTACCGGAGACATCGACTGAGGTAGACGGAGTTGTGATCCTAAGTTGTGCTTGACAAACATAACTAAATAAATTTCACATTAGTACGTGGCGAATCCATTCTCACTCATCGCGATAGATGTTCGTCAAAGCGTGCGTACTGGACAAAAACATTGAGGAGTTGAGCAGACCGGTTGAGGATTATAAGTCCAATTCCGTTAAGCAGGGCCACTCCGTTTGCATTAAAAACAAGCCCCAAAAATCGGGCTCCCCATCGCCACCTATGATCCTCCAAAGTAGCTCAAGGAGGGGAGGAAGGGTTGGGTGCACTATATCAGGCCGAGAATCGTGCGATTATAAATCGTTAAATCGTGGGATCATCGTTCGCTAAAGCGACGACGGCTAGCGCAAATAATCCGTAACGTAGACTTCGGATGCTTTGAATCGTCTAGCACATACATGATAACGTGTGGATCAATCAGTAATCCAGCGTAGGATTGTATCGCGAAAACGCTCTTCATTGAACCTTGGAACGTCACTCAACGATACGATTTCCAGAAAGGTGGGCTACATCCTAAGAACTGTAAGGTGAGGGACTAAAGTGGACTCAGTTCCCCCCAATAACCTAAAAACACCATGAGGGACGCCTCAAATCGGTGTAAGAAGACTGGTACCAGCAAGAAGCGACAACAACAAAGACATCAAAGACATATACAAAGGTATGCCCGTTGTGAGGTCACAACTCTCTTAAGAGGGGAGATCTGTCAGGGTTATGACCGATGACATATGTGTCATACATGTCATACGTGTCATACCTGTCATACATGTCATACCATGTCATGTCATGTCATGTCATATATTATTATGACAGTCGGTCATGTCATATATTATTATGACAGTCGACAGTATGGTCGATCATGACTGTACAGGTCGAGTCGCGTCATACATTTATGACAGTCGTCAGTACGGTCGACGATGACTGTACATGTCGCCAGATGATTATGTCATATCATCAGGTATCCCTGTCATCGAGAGTTCGTATGATTGAACTCGAAGATGGCAAAGTAAAGATACATCTTGGAAACAAACCAAGAACCATCTTTAGCTTTCAGCATGCGCAGAACTCGCATGTGCAGCATGAACGAACTAGTCGTTACTACCATGCTGGTCGTTCAACCTACGTCTCGGGTTCACAACCCAATGGCGGTACCATCTAAGATGATGGGTGACGTAGGTATAAAAGTGAGGAAGCGTTGTGCTTCAGCAGATCTTCTTACAGAGACTGCACTCACAAACCCGCTCATCCGTACACTTGCATTGCTGTCCAACTTTGCAGTGTTTCTTTTGTATATTGATAATATATTCACGGCGCTTGTATCTACAGCCGTATCACATGTTGACCCGAGCGAAGAAGTCCCTGGACAGGGACAGTGACATCGACGCCTCACTAAGGCTATTAGACGGGGTTCGGAACAGTCCGACGGTGCGTACGCCAACTGTTCCGACCCCCGCTCCGAATTCCAACGAGGATGCAGACGTGGCGACCAGGAAGTACTTGCAGGAGCAGAGCAAGCTGGTTGACGAAGTCTACAAGGCGCGTCTGCACCGCCAGTGGGCCAAGGGTATCCGCGAGGATGTCCTTGGTGACAAAAAGCACCATTTCCGCGGTACGGACGACGCTGGCCTCCTCTCCGAGCTGGTGGTGCAGCTGCGTACGGAGTTTCATTCGGCTGGACTGGAGCTGGCGTCCTTTGACCTCGACGACCCTCTGGCTCGTGTGGTGACCAAGGTCAACGGCTTGCTCTTCGACGTTCTGGCTCTGGTTATCGAGAAGCACAGCAACGCCTACGTCTGGTTGACTGGCACCGACGCCTCGTCTGCCCGTGATGGACGGCGAGCCCTGGTGGACATCATCAAGGGCTGTGTACCGGTGGCACTGCGTGAGTCGCACCAGGAGGAGCACGCCGCGTTGCGTTATCCCGCAGACACTGACCCGCAGCCCATCTTGGCTCGGGAACAGCGTCTGGTGCGTGATAACAAAGCTGCGGACTGGACACCCACCGAGGAGACCAGGAAGCTCTCCCTGTACAGCCGGCTGGACCCGGTGTTTTACACCGCGGTCAAGGTGCGGTATCCTCTCGCGGCTGATCTCGCGCATGTCTCCTTGGCGTCGTCTCTCCGCTCCCTTGTGGTGGAGATTTATCAGGCTTGGGCGCAGACGGGGGCGGGGAAGGCAGTCTCGGGCAAGAGCGGCATCTTCGCGCAGCTCTCCAGCACCGAGTACGGTGCCCTCCTCAACAAGATCAACGAGCTTCAGGAGTTGCTGCGACAACAGCGCGGGGCGGACGCGCTGCCGGCGCAGCAGCAACGGCAGCAGCCGCAGCGGCAGCAGCGGCAACAGCAGCAGCGCGGTACGCAGCGGGGATTCCGTGTCGGCACGCACCCGCTGCCTGCAGTCGGTTTCGACCGTGACGACCAAAAGGCGAAGCCCTTTTGCGGGAGGTGCAAGAAGGCGGGAAGAGGTGAGCAGTACCACTTCTACCGCGACTGTCCGTTGGGCGGGCGTCAGCATCCCCCGCACTCGGCCGCGGCATTCTGCATTCCCATCGACGAGGAGGACGCGGAGGGGGTGCGTGCATTGGCCATGTGTGCCCTGTTCCAGCAGGCGGCGGATGATGGGGCCGAGGCTTTTGCCACTGCGGCATCTACGTACGGGCCGCCTGCGGTACTCTGTGCGGGTGCGGTGGGCGGGATCGATGTGTCCGCCTACGGCTTCACGGTAGAGCCGCAGCAGCCTGCTGACGAGCCCGCGGGTGACGACATTCATCAGCGGCTGGACGATCTCGCCGCGGAGGTCCATGCCGCGGCAAACTGCAAGGTGCACTACACCCACGCATCCTTCCCACCACCGGCGGTTCTCGAGCCGCATGCATCGGCTCTGGTGTGCGGCCCCGCGGCAGCGGGGAGCATGCCGGAGGAGCAGGTTCCGGCAGGTGGTGCGGCGGCATCGGCATCCGCCGTGCCGGCCCCTGCTATACCTGTCTCGCAGGAGGAGGATGTGAAATCCGTGCCGCTTCAATCGGCGCGGGTGACTGCCACGACGGACGGTGAGTTCCCTGGGTTCGTTCAGACTGTCAACCACGCCGCCATCGCGCCGGTTGACCTCACCGGCTACGACACCGACGACTACGAGGACTTTGCCGACGGCAGCTTCCGGCTGAAGCCGCGGGGTTCGCCTCCGTCGGCCAATCATGCTTCCGGGCCGCCCGTGGACGAGCAGAGGACCTACGGTTGTGGGAAGCCGCCCTGGGGCTTTCCTGCCACGGTTGGACAATGGGAAGTTCCTTTCCTCCTTTCCCTCGTTCTTTGCATCTCGATCATGGGGGTGGCAGCTGTGCCCGATGCTCAGTCGGCTGCGGGATTGCCTTCGCCTGGTAGTGATCTCGATTGGGAGACTCCGTCAATTTCTCCACGAATGAATTTGTTGAATCCGTGATCCCGGCTCGGGGTTTCTTTGTGGCTGACAATGTGCCACCGCTTGAGCCGCCTGAGCCCCCTGACATCTTTCAGGATCTTGCTCAGGCAGATTTGAGCTTCGACATGGCCTTCTTCTACGGTGTGGCTCTACATGAGAGAGGTCCTTTCGGGAACCCTCCCTTCGGGTCCGACTTGGTTGAGACCACAGCTGGCTACTTTGGTGCTGTCGATTGATTTCTTGTTCACTCTGGATGCACACCAACGTGGTGGTGTGCGGAACTCCGGTGACTTCAACAACTTTTCTGGTTTATGCTTTTGCTTTTGACATCTCTACAAGTTACATTCTGGCTTGCTGGCTCGGTGCCTTTCAATTGTTTAGCGGGTGCACAATGCCCGTAGGTTTCTGCACCTGTGCTAGCTAGAGGGTTTCCAATTTGTGTTTCAGAATTGCACAGTTGGATTAGCAGTTAGGTATGTCAACCTGGCTCCTGCCCTAACTTATCTTACACTATCTGACTCTCCTAGACAGTCACCACCCACAGTGCTGGGGTGGTGTGCTGAAATCTGTATAGGCAGCCCTGACTGGGAGTCCCGGTCAGGCCCCTATGACAGACTCCTAGGACCAACACTGGACTGCTGACTGATCTATAGGTTCGTGCTGTGACACACGCTGTGTCACAGGTAGGCTAGACTCCGAAACCGTCCGAGACCGTTCCGGGTATATCTAGCTTAGGGTTTATTTATCTTAGAGTTTATCCACACAGTTCGGGAGTTTCTGATATCTAGTGAACTAGGATATTCCAGTACTGCGTGCTGCCAAATACATTTCGACTGCTGCACATCGTATGCGGCGGGATACTTGATTGACTATGTTGGCATCTTCAAACGCAACGAGATATTTAAGACTTATTTGTACTTTGGGTTATATCTAAAGTATAATTTCAGCCAAGTGCTTCCCTTGCGGCGCACAACGGCACAGGCTCAAGCGAAGCGCTCGTTTTCCAACATGCATCCGTAAGCCGGCATGCGAGTTTATCTTGGGCTAAGTAAGCACACGGAGAGTTCTTGGTGAATTTACACCTTGGAAAGTTGGGGTTTGCCCTCCCATCCAAAGTACAGAATCAGCCCAAAGCTTCCCTTGCGCTTTTGCCAAGGGTAGGTATCGGTTGTTCAAAACGGTATTGATAGTTTTTGATAAATTCCAATGATTCATCAATCAATACTGATATATGGTTAGGACCATCGATTGGTTTTGATTTTTCCACCTACACTCATCAATTCTAATTGGTAGCACTTCATTTTTGTCGCATGATCTATTATTTTTGTCGCACCATGCGACACAGCAATTATATTCTGGGGCGACAAAAGTGAGTACGGGACTCATTATTGTCGCAGTGCGACAAACAGTGAGTAGGGGGCTCATTATTGTCGCAGCGACAAAAAGGAGACTGATATTTACGGACAGATAATTTCCGGAAACTTACGGCAGATTCGGGTTTTTTAGGGTTTAGGGAGCAGTGCGACAAGCAGTGAGTACGGGGCTGATTATTGTCGCAGCGACACAAAGAAGACTGATATTTACGGACAGAATATTTACGGAAATTATACAGAAGATTATGGACTATAAACATAATATTACAGTTTACGGAAGAAACATATGCAAGCTAACTAACAATTGGTAGGAGAATGTGCTCACGTTAGCAAAGCATGCTCGATTGTCTACTCTATATTCATTACATAACTATGCGTATACATCTTTACAATAAATGTGCAGTGCATACTATTTCAAATGTGAAGTCAGGTATGAACAAAACAAATCCTGTAGACGATTGACTTCCAAAATCTAAAAGATAAGCAGGTTGCTGGGCACCGCAACATGCATTTCGCCAGCGATAAAAGTAAAACTGAAATACCTGCACACAGCGAACGCTAAAACGTCAGGACGAAGTGATAAGATGTTGCAAACATCATAAAAACACGCAGGCATACAAACATTCGAAGACAATAAGCAAAATAGCTCAAACTACACTCTTCACAAATTCCACACAGCAACATGCGTATCGCCAACGAGCATGAAATAGTTGAAATACCTGCACACGGTAAACGCAAACATGTCAGAAATAAGATGAACGACAAACCAACCGCACACGCAATGAGAAACAGCACACACGCGAAACAGGCAGTCAGGAATGCGAAACAGGCATTCAGGAATGCGGCGAAACAGGAAAAAGTGACCGGATATCCTGCAAAATTACAGAGAGCAAAGTCAGTGAGGGTGGTGGGACTCGAACCCACGCTGCACAATCTGTGCAGATATCGCCCTCGAGAAAAAAACACCATACGAGAAACACGCAGAACGAACACAAAACAGGCGCTTGAAAACAAATAGCAAATTCCTGAAGAATATCAGTCAGTGAGGGCTTGTAACAACAACAAATCCGTCGGGCAGCAGTACAGCCCGTCAGTCAGCCTCGCTACAAGAATGCCCTCTACGAAGACAATCAAGGCGCGCCAGCAACCGAATGTTGCTGGCGGCATCGGACATAGCGCAACAACGAACGTGACTTCTAAAACAAGGAAACGCTACTCAGCAAGGATGATGGGATTTAACCGGGAAATAGTTAGTATGCACGATACATGCAGCAGAACAAAACGGGACACAGCAGGCAACGGTGTCAGGTGCGCCGCAAAACGAAAGCTAATAGAATTAACGTGTGAGTGAATATTTGATATGTGAAATCAGCCAGCCGCTGCCCGCGTGGGTCTCATGTCTGGATGAAGATAGCGGATGAAAATTCAGAATGAAAGTTGATGACAGTGTTTCGGGTCAACTGTGACACTGTAATGTTCGTCGCAAACCCATGCCATGTCAGCATGTCTGCCAGGTGATTTTTTTTTGTCGTGTCGCAAACCCATGCCATGTCAGCATGTTGCGAAAGTCTGGAACCAGTCGCATCGCATTTGTCGCGAGGAAGCCACACTTAAGGGCTTTTTGTGGTGCAGTTTTTTAATTTACCAATATATAAATCGAAACTGATCGCGTCGCTGATTGGCTTATCCATCGTCTGCAAAACCATCTCGTTTTTGTCGTGTGATCCCTTTCCCTTGTCGTCCCATATTCATGGTGCCTATCTCAGGCGCTCGCACTTCTTATTGGCGGTTATGGGCGATCAGTCCAAAACATCTCATGTAAGCCACCCTGAAATCTGTAGCACGTGCGCCTTCTATAATTATACAGAAAAAACGTGCTCCTTGTACGTGCACAGTCAGCTTATGGTATTTCGCGTGTGACCCATATTCATGGAGTTTATCTAATCTCATGGCTCCTCTGATTGGCGATCGGTCGGAAATATCTTTTATACGGCATCTGAAATCTGTCGCGCTGATAACTTCTGCATGAATATCCATAATTCGATACTACGCCCAGGAA
The DNA here is from genome assembly GCA_001247695.2 of Cymbomonas tetramitiformis. Taxonomy (NCBI): domain Eukaryota; kingdom Viridiplantae; phylum Chlorophyta; class Pyramimonadophyceae; order Pyramimonadales; family Pyramimonadaceae; genus Cymbomonas; species Cymbomonas tetramitiformis. The sequence continues at coordinate 7,657 of LGRX02013387.1, read as the reverse complement.
TATTCTATGCGTCTCTGATTGGCGGCAATGCTCCACCGATTTGTATAACTCTCCTGCTTGCCATCTTAAGGTGACCGGTGTGGACTGCAATATAATTATATATGGGCGGTTACTCCCGATCTGACAGGGAAATCACACTGTTTCCGTAAAAAAGGGCCCCAAAGGTGGACAGTTCTGGTAGTATCGTGTGCGTCGATGTCACTTTTTCCAGGAAAACCTGTTTCGCTCCTATAAGGGAAACGCAGGACCTTGCAGCTTTTTTTTGAAAAAGCTGCGAACCGTCGGTGTATAATGTTGAGTATAATCGGATCTGTTTGCGACACGACAAAAAAAATACACCTCGCGACACAAAAAAGGCGCTTCCATTCTAATTATGTAAAGAATGTATCAATTGATTTTGATAAGTCCGAAAACGTTATCAATTGATAGTGATATTACACAAGACATATTGATTGATAGTTTGATACGAATACTAGGCATTTATGTCCGATATCGGTATTTGTGCAATATTTGCAACTCTATTTGGGACAACGACAAAAGTGGCATGCCATGGTGATAAGGCTGATACCATATGTGATACCAACATTAATAATATTACACAGTGCGTGTTCATGGCTGCGAACAAAGCATGCTCTATGGTACCCTCGGACAGTAACTGGCGTAGGTCACTGTGCATGTGCCCGCAAGCACTGACAGCCCTCTCCACACCTGCCGTGCTGGCCGCAGGTGCGGCTAAGAACTGTCTCGCCATCCTACTCATACAGGGGATGAATTTGGACTTGGCTTTCCAAAACTCAAGAGGCTTCACATATTTCTTGGCAAGTGGCAAGGCAAGATATCTTTCAAACTCATCCTTTACCTCAACTTCCTCCATACCAGAACTAGCAGGAGCAGCTTCGCACTCATCATCACGGCAATCAAAAAGCTCATCAACACCATCCTCTGCCTGGTGAATTACAGGGAGAGCTAGTGATACAGCAGGAGTCCAAATTTCAGCATCCTAGCTATCCAATCCAAAGTTCAACATCCCCTCCCCCAGGATCGCAATGGCCGATATTGATATTCTGATATCTTATTATTCCGATCTGAGCAAGAAATGTATTGATCGATTCCGATAATAGCAAAATCATATCAATCGATTCCAATAATTCCGAAGACTTATCAATCGATTCCGATATGAGTAAAAAGTTATCGATCAACACTAATATTTCGATATCGTTAAAAGATATATCAATTGATACCGATATTCTGATTTATCGATATATCAGAATATCAGAGTTATCGATACCTAGCCTTGGCTTTAGCCCTTTGTCGTAATGTGCGGTGCATGAAATGCAACAACGAAAGTATATGCGTGCTGAACATTTGGCTCGCGTCTTTCGTGGGTGCGCCAAAAGCGCTCATGCAATTCCAAAAATCGGTTCAGGAGCATGCGGGCGGTATGGTTCAGGGGTGGCTATCCCGTCAAAACACGATATTGGTGAAGGGTTCAAGTTTACATCTAGCTGAACACAATATGAGAAATTAAAATATACAAGCAGTAGCAGAAGCATACTGCAGAAAAACATACCCTTGCTGCCTTCAAGAATTGGACAAACGTTGCTTTGACCAAAGGTTGCAGCTCCGCCCAAGTCGATGAGAAGCGAGACTCAATTGAATCTGGAGGATCGAGCGGCACAAGCTGAGCTCTCAGAAGTATCGAGAACCCAACCCTACATCTCACGGCCCTCCCTAAGTGCGTCCGGAAGCTGGACACGAGAATGAGTGGGCTGTCATCCCCTTAGTTTATTCCCCTTGAGGTTACGTGCCCTGCCTTAGCCCCCATAACTACGCCCGAGCGACTACCAGAGTGATGAACTCCATCGCGATAGGGTGTCTCGGTTCGATAAATGTGGGTTCGCTGATACGCTCACGGTGTTGCCTTGATGACCAAACTCTTAGGACTCGTTACGCGCGATTCTTGTGGTATGAGAAAGTGATGCTAATCCGTGACGATAGTACCGAATCTTCAACCGTTCGTCATACTCTTTGCACATATGTACTTTGAAATAGTGTCCGAGTTGAGATAGCCAGACTCTATTCGTATGTGCATATTATTACCATTTCTCGAGTAGTGTAATCTGATGTCATAATTGTGATGTGAGCATTGCAAACACCAGAATCTCAAACTTCTACTTAAAAACACGCAAACATAATATGCCAAGATCGAGAAGGCAATTCAAGCTATTGTGGATTTACGCCAATCGACATGAGCTCCGTAATACCTTCGCGATCCCATCCTGAATGAGAGGAGTTGCGAACGCTGCTTCGATGCCAACTATTATTGTACCTCACCTCCTTTCATTGCAGCATTTTGTGCATTCACAAAAAAAATCATGAGCAGGTAGATCAAGGCGGGACGGTATCGGGATTTTTTTTGTCATCGATAACTTTGAACAATTGTGAGATATATCAGCTCACTACGTAATATATCGGTAAGAACACTGTTTTGGATAACTCATAAACGTGGCGGGAACGAACTTCGTGATAAACTTTGTTTGCACACTTTGTCACATGTACATCAATAGCCTATATCTCTTTAATAAAATGGCGATCTTATGTTTCTACGGGTTTGTCAAGTGCATGTACATCCCAATCTAGACTCATACTTGTACATACACAGCACCGATAAAAAAAATCCCCAAAACACTATCGATTGACATGAATAAGTATCCAAACCGCTATCGAGATGAACAAGTACCCGAAGTGTTATCGATTGATATGACATTTTCCGATAACGCTACAAAAACTATCAATGAATAAAGATATTTTCGATATATCGCAATATATCGGGATGTCGAACTATCGATACCGTCCCTTGAGATAGATTAGTTAGAAGTTTTAATAAACCTCAATGGCATAGTTAGATAACCAGTTAGATGTTAGACACATACGGTACATCCATGGATGTTTTGCCTAACCAGTCAGATGTCACATGCCAAGCCGCATAAGACGTCCATACATATTTCGCCTAGGTTTTCATCGGAATCCCACTAATGCACACGCTTGCCACTATCGGGGCTTCTTGACCTATTTATCGAGCTTAATCGTAATGTACTTACCATGCCCCTTCATTCGATTGCTGGTTGCACTCTGAGGCCTCGATCGTGCGCCAGGGCTTGCTGGTCTCGTGATGTGATCAGATCTCGTAGTTGCACTTTGAGGCCTCCAACTATGCGACGCACTCGGGGATTTGGCATCTATACTATTAGCAGATCTCGTCATGGGCGATGCATTGGGTGCACTCTGAGGACGACTGGATAATGGGGTGTACACGGAGCGCCTGTTTGATATCTCAGATGGAAAGGGGCTTTCATAAGAATATTCGACTTCGCTACCTCCCTCCTCGTTCAAACCAAGCAGCGACTCTGTAAGGGTGCCAACCAAAGAGGGGTGCGCCAACTGCAGGGCAACAAATCCAACCTCATTCCTTTAACTGGTTGCATTCTCAGAGACGGACACTAACGGATAATGCAGTCAGGGTAAGACAACCGTGAAGCCCGTCTTTTCAACGTGCCGCACCTGGGTGGTGGCTAGATCGCCCGTCTTCCCATCGCGGACGCGCTCCCACTCCTTCATTAAGTCTTCCTGAGAATTCCCCCAGAACAATTGGCAAGTGTTTTTTAAATCATGATTTACCCACTAATGGGCATTGGTGGGGTGACGCAACCAGCCTGGGGTTGACAAGGCAACCTCGCTGCCACTTGCATTGGCGGTAACGAGGCAAAGTGGCCGGCCCGCTCACTGCTGGCAATGATGTGAAGAAGTGGTGGTTGGCCCGCTGATTGGCATTGGTGATGCAAAGTGGCCGGCGTGTGAGCTGGTGTTGATAGGATAACATAGTCACAACTGGTTGAATGGCATTGATGGGTTGGCGTGGCCGACCTACTCACTCACTCACTCACTCACTCACTCACTCCCTCCCTCCTCCCTCCCTCCTCCTCACTCACTCACTGTCGTTGATGTGACGAAGTGGTGGGCCATTGATTGGTTGATGTGACCGCACTGCTGATTGGCGATGAGAAAGCATCGTGCCTGATTGGTCTATTATCTGGGGCAGAGCAACAACAGGGCCGAAAGTAGCAGATGATATCTGGAAGGAGCATCCTGGGGGGGAAGGATTGTGGGTCGTCACACCTTCAAGCGCATGGCGATTTGGACCAGCTCCTCACAGGTGTACCGGCTCAGCTTTGATGTGTCCCAGGCCGTGCCGCTGGCAGAACCACCACCACCACCGCGCCTCACCTACCCTTGGCTCACGACTAGACAAATCGAACTGCTGACCGATATTGTCCCGCGACAACGCCTCAAGATGACACGGATTTGGCATCTGGGCGGCACAGTGTTGTCCAAGAGAATCTCCAGATCATGGAATCGGTGCTCCGGATTTCGAGGATGACGTCAAATTAGTCAAGATCAAACACGCACACCCCCGTGCCAAGGCTCATCTAGCATTCTTATGCTGCCCCGTGCCAGGGCTCATCTAGCATTCCCACAGCCACTTTGCTGCTGCGTGCCATCTTTCGACCGCCATGCTTCATGGAGGGAAAACATATACAAACTCAGAGAGCCATGCTGCCCAATCACACCCGTCAAACTGCGGTGCACCATCATGCCACGCCACAGATGACAGCGCGCCAAAGATGAAAGTGCGCCATAGGTGACAGCACCCCATAGATGACTGCGCGCCACTGACGGCAGAGCCTGCTCATAGGATATAGGGTGCCTCTCACCGCCCTAGGCCACAACGCACCTCGAGCTCCTGGTGGCATCGAAATTTGCTGAGGATGGGGAAGTGCCGTCTTTGCTGAACCTGCTGCTAAGGGAGCCGAACGAGCCATCGACATCGAGCAGGTCTCCCTTTGCCTTCGGCAACGTTTTGCCTGCAGTATGCTTTGCGGAGGCGGGGCGGGTTCCCCTCGTAGCTGCAGCTTTCATGCACACCCGTGCCCCATACGACTTTTGCGCCTGCCCCACAGCCAATCAAATACACCATCAATGCTTAGCTTCCATCCACATGTCATGGCTGGGCCTTGCGTGTGTCAGCCTGGAAACATCTTTCATTGGGTCAATTTATTGGTCACATCAATGAGTCACACTCGAGAACATACTGAAACTGGACCTCTACGACCCCGCCGGCTCACAGCATCGCAGAACATCTCATCGGCGTCGCAAGAGGAACACAAATACCAAACGTCAGAGAACCTTCAGCATCCCTGCGGCAGCGACCGCGCCCTGGTGCGGGTTGAGATATGGGATGCGGCGTCGCAGAGTTGAAGAAAGCCGGGCGGACCTGAGCACGTTCTTTTGCAGAGCTCGGGCGTGCTTGGCTGACAATCTTCCCGGGGGTGCAGGGCATGATGCGCTCGAGGGAGGCCTCAGGGGTCATGCCAAGAACTCCAGGCGAGATCGCTCTGGACCTTGCGGATGAAGCTCGGGAAGCAGTGGAGGACGTGGAGAGGCCGCTGTACTCCGCGCGCAGGTATGGAGAAGGAGGGAGAGCCGGGTGAGAGGGCGAGTAGGGGGGTCCTTGGTGGGGCGGGGTGGGCGTGCGGAAGGGGGACGGTCGAGTCTGGATCGCATCTTCAAGGCGCTGGTGGTAATGGCCGCCAGCCCAGTCTGCAAAGGAAGGGGCACCTAAGTGAGAAGGGCCAACTCTTTTGTTGGCGCTTTTAAATGGCCGCAGCGCTGAGGGCGGGAGGCATCCCGTGCCGTGCGTGCATGTCCACTTGGTGGGCGGAAGGTGCCGCCCCACTGCCCCACTGCAGGGTGACGCGGGCGGCGGGCGGTGCACCTGCATGCCTTTGTCAAGGTCACGGTGTAGGGCCTCTCCAAGGATGGGATCATGCAGCAGCTCCTGCAGCATCTCCGTGTCCTCCGCGTTGAAGCGCTCCTCTGGCCGCACCTTTCCACTCCACCCTCCGATGGACTTCCCGGCGGCGGTCTTTGTGCGCCCCGCCTTCTTGCCTGGTCCGCGCCTCCCGGACATCCTCAAATCACGCGCCCCACCCTTCTTTCCAGTTTTTTTAGGAGGAATTTAGGGATTGAAAATAAGGGGGTCATGGCTAAAGTACGCACGGCAATGCGCTGGGCACGGAGGCTGCAACCGTTGCGGGCATGCCGGAGCCCTGGACAGAAGGGCGGCGGACGCATTGGGTATGGCAGCACCTTTGGGCGGCTTCCAGCGAGTCGGTGACTTGTCCCGGAGTCCGAGCCTTTTCGCCAACAGCAGTGTTGGGGAGAGGCTGCCGGACGAGTTCTCCTCGGGTGTGGTTGCCCCGGATGTGACAGTGGCCTCAGATTGCTGGCCATCGGGAGCGAGCCCCTGCCCCGGGCGCACTTCCTCGAAGTGAAGCATCCGGACCAGCGCACCCGCATTTAGTACGCCACTGCCCGCGCCCGCATGCCCCCGCCCGCCGTCCGATGAGTGTCGCCCTCTCGCACCATGCCACATTTACGGCACCCACGTGGCATGCCTGACGGGCCGTCATCTCCGCACATGCCCCGCGCGTGAGAGTGGCCACAGGAGCACCAGAGGGAGTGAGGATAATCTGCAGAGAAACCCAGGAGCGCTGCTTTGTGAGCGCTGGGGGCGAGCGCGCTTATGGCTGTGCATCCTTCATCAAACAAGCAGGCCGCTGTCTTCACCGCGGTACACGTCCCGGGATGGCAGGGTCGGCACCCTTGCTTGCTTGGGAGCTGTTTTTTGGCCGAGTCACAGATGACCCCCTGCATCAAATTGCTCCCAACAGCCAGTACCCACTCACCCACCGCTTGGTAAGCCCCCCGACCGCCCGCCCCCGATTGGTTAACCTGCCCAGACACAATTACTCAGGCGCCTCGCATGCGGCGCACCGACGACGCAGCGCACTACCGCAGTCAAAGCGGCCTCGCGCGATGCGTGATGCACTGATTTCTCTGACGAAAGCCGCGGCTGTGCAGAGGACATTGGCCGCTAGCGTGAGACATCAATCCCCCTTCGATTGTACATTGCCATTGTATGTTCAGCAGCCGGTGCCGTGCAAGAGGACGGCCCACGAAGTATTGCGGCCCATACGATGGGTGGCGCCGCCCCCCTCACAGAGAGATTGGTCAACGTCATGCCGCGCAGCATCTGAGGCGTGTGTCGGAATCAGACCAGAAATGCGAGAGCGCTAATGGTAATGGTACATCGCCAGGCAAGCTATGGCATGGGTTGGTATGCTAGGAAGCACCTTGCCCGTTTTGGCAAGCTCTTTTAATGTAATTATGCTCGTGTCCATCGCGCCGAGCACTTGGTCTTCCCCAAATGTATGCCGGATTACAACCTGGCAGGTGGCCCAACCACAGAGGAGCGCCGCGAACTCACATCGCATGAAAAAGGGCTTCTGGAAAAAGTACATCATGCAACCATGTGCCCGAAGACTGCAGGCCAATGTCTCGCCTGCCGACTCTGATTGGCCACACACTTGTCATGGCCAGCGGCTGCCCGGGGGACTGCATCGCGTCTCCCATCGACTCTGATTGGCCACACACTTGTCATGGCCAGCGGCTGCCCGGGGGACCGCACCGCGTCTCCCGTCGACTCTGATTGGCCACACACTTGTCATGGCCAGCGGCTGCCCGGGGGACTGCACCG
>LGRX02013384.1:0-18196 GCA_001247695.2 Cymbomonas tetramitiformis | reverse complement strand
CCTCCCCGCACCCTTTGTCCCTGGGTCCTATGCTCCTTGCGTGCACGCTATGCACCTATCTACCGTACGCGCACCCTCGCGCATTCCTCCCCACCCACCACTCGCAGCGCCGCTGCTCACCCTTTGGCCGCTGATTCGCAACCGCAGATGAAGCAGCATAAGGCACAGCGCCGGGGAGAGCGCTGCACGCGCCACGCGCCTGATTCGGCGCGGAGCGGAGCAGCCTCCCCGCACCCTTGGTCCCTGGGTCCTATGGTTCTTGCTTGCGTGCACGCTATGCACCTATCTACCGTACGCGCACCCTCCCCCATCCCTCCCCACCCACCACTCGCAGCGCCGCTGCTCACCCTTTGGCCGCTGATTCGCAACCCCAGATGAAGCAGCATAAGGCACAGCGCCGGGGAGAGCGCCACACGCGCCACGCGCCTGATTCGGCGCGGAGCGGAGCAGCCTCCCCGCACCCTTTGTCCCTGGGTCCTCTGGTCCTTGCGTGCACCCTGTGCACCTTTCTACAAAGATATAAACAAAGTTATATACGGCAAGATATGCAATATCAATAATCGCAGATTTTTTGATGTTGAAATAGGTAGTAAATAGTGTGCTGAAGGTGATCAGTTGCTAATAAACAAGTTATTCCAACATCTGATACATGTCTGAGTTAATGAAAAATCTTACCCTGCCTACATGCTTTACACACTACCTTTTCCTCATGACCCCCACAGTTCGTTTTGGCGCACGAGCCGGAGCGTCTCGCCTGATGGATGTGCCGCTGCATATGCACGGTAGCGATCCCAAGGTCTGGCTGGGGAGACCATTCACGGAGAATGAAGCGGCACTCGTCGAAGGGCCTCCTCACGTGTGTCAATCTTTCGGCTCGGTCGTGGTTCGAGGAGTTTGCTATCGCACGGCAGCTCAGGACAAGACGAAGAAAACTTGTCAACGTTACTTCCGAGCCTTTTTCTCTGGAGAAAACATCAAAGGCGAGGGAATCGAGACTGACCGGTGCGTCCGTGCATTACGTTTTGGTGAATGTGCGCAGAATATGTACCGAACGTCTTCTGTGTGTCTTCCCCACGTCTTCGGGGATTCTTACTATAGAGTATAATTGTGGCTCCAATTCGCAGGTACGCCATGGTAGATAGCATCTACAAGGTCGACTTGGCCGCGAAAGAGTACATTCTTGTGAAGGGAAAGTGGTTCCCTGAATTCAACCAAGCGACGACAAAACGGTTTGCCAAGCTAAACTCGAAGTACGGGCCGGACAATACCGCAAAGGTGGTGTACACATACGACCCGGATGATCCCGAGACACCTTGGGACACTACTGATCCATTCATCCTGGCGGCTCAAATTGAGCACCAAGTTGTAATCAAGAAACATCCTGTGATGAAGACGGCGGTGGTATTTGATTTAAAGGCTGACTTTTTCGAGTGCATCGACGATGATGGTTCACGACCGAAAGGTGCAAGACGCAAGAGGCGATCATGATAATACGCCGGGCATCGTACTTAGTTGTCTGTATGTTGAATAGATGCAATCGTGCATGTATGTGTAGATAGACCTATCAATTAACTTAGCCGTATATTATGTATCATAGCAACAGAGCATGATGACAACCCTGAAGTTGTTAGGAAGATACATGGAATGTCTTCCGCATGTCTTCCGTGCGCCTTCTGAATGTCTTCTGTGACGTCTTCCCCGAAGAGTGTCTTCTGGTTTCCAGAAGACGTTCCACTCAGAAGACGTCTTCTGGAAACCAGAAGACATCATTTCTACGAAGACGTCTAAAAGACGTTCAGAAGACGTCTTCTAGACGTCTTCTGATTTTCCCAGAATGTAGGGCCGCCTCTCCGGCGGGTGTCTGGCTCGAGGCGTCTGCGACACTGCACCCACTGGACGGCAAGCGAGTCCTTCTGGAGCTTGCACGGCGACTGCTGGACTCCGGTGCGCCCTTCCAGGGTACATCGGACCTCCTTGCGGTCCGCTTCAAGGCCTACCATGACCTGTCCGAGTCCGTCACGGATTTCAACGCGGCCTTGCGGTCCGCCAGGAGGCGCAACACCCTCGACGATGACGAGGTGAAGGAGCTGTTCCGCGCAGCGCTGGATCCTGGATTCTACGCGCCGGTGGTGTCGAGGCTCTTCACGCACCAGCAGCGGGCGGCCGTGGACCTCCTCACCATGCAGCAATCTATGGGTAGCTACAGGGTAGAAGTCTTACCGTGGCGGGCCGGCCCAGGGCCGTAGAGCATCGATCTGGGCCGGAATGGGGCCGATAGCCATCTGGGTTGCGGGCTGCTGGCATTAGTGGGTGAAAAGGCCCGATTTTTCCTCGGCCAATTTGGCCGAAATCTGGCCGTGTGCCTTCCGTGCAGGGGTTGAACCTTATCCCTCCCCGGGCCGCCTTGGCCGAAATCGGGCCGTTCGTCGAAAATACGAAAAAGTTCCAAGACACTTAAATGTTCTCAAGGCTTCCATGGAGTCATTTCGCTTGTTCACATTCACTCTCAGAGACCATCCCTCACGCACGAGACGACACGACAGCTCACATAAGCTCACACAGCTCATCTCGTACCATCATATTCCACAGAGGACTAATACACGCAGTGCGTGAGTGGGACTTCTGGGAACTTCACTCTGCGCGATTTTCGTTTTCTCACGCTTGTTATATCTTTTTTCGCGGCATCAGTTTTTTGCGCTCCTTTTTCGTGGGGGGGGAGATCCCAACACCGTTGAGAATCAAGGCGCGTGTGATACAGCGGACCTGTGCTGGGATCTTGTTCTTGACACAACGAATGAAACCGGTCCGAGTATCTTAATTGAGATCAACAGGAGTTATGAGATCAGCTTCCCACGGATTTATTTTCAGAGGGTTCGTGTCCTTACGCATCCCGACTCCAGTTGGGGTCATGATGAGATCAGAATGGTGGTCGACTTGAGTTCTGAAGCCACCACTGACTTGCAGACAACCGATCAAACCGTTTTTCAAAGTAATGACGGCAATTTTGCGTTGGCAACTGATGACAAGTGGTACATTGGGAAATACAGATACACCAGCCTGACAGGTGCCCAAGCAGGGTTGAAAGCAGTGTATTATGCTGATGATGGATTATTATATTTCCACGATCTTACTGCAGAGGAATATGGCGTGAAAGGAAAGTGGATAATTCTTAAGAAAGAACCGCAGAAGAAGGAATAGATGTTCACTAGCTCAAACAGTTTGTTATGTATGATTTCAGATTTTTGTTCATTATGATTTTATATGATTTTAGTTTGTTATCTTTAACTTGCGACCAAGCATTGTAATTGATTGGTAGAATTTCGATGGATCATACTAATAATCGCTTACGCACTTCGAAAGAATTGTCAAGGGGGGAGTAATTAGATAATCGAATCAACAGTTACGAAAAATAAACTAATTACCATCCTTGCGTGCGACATATGTCGCTAGAATGATAGGGTTTACTGATCGGGTCATACCATACGCATCATTTATCCGATCGTCCCGTAATTTGGTGGCACGTGCAGAGGAGATCAATGCCGTCATTTTAAGATATCAAACGTAGGCAGGCGGTCAGTTTACATTCCAATCGGAAATTTTAGGGAAACGTGCGACATATGTCGCTAGAATGATGGGGTTTACTGATCGGGCCATACCATACGCATCACTTATCCGATCGTCCCGTAATTTGGTGGCACGTGCAGAGGAGATCAATACCGTCATTTTAAGCTATCGAACGTAGGCAGGCGGTCAGTTTACAGTCCAATCGGAAATTTTAGGGAAACGTGCGATATATGTCGCCAGAATGACAGGGTTTACCGATCGGGCCATAACATACACATCACTTTGTTATCCAATCGTCCCGTAATTTGGTGTCACACGTAGAGGGGTTCAATGCCGTCATTTCAAGCTATCGAACGTAGGCATGCGGTCAGTTTATAGCCTAATCGAAAATTTTAGGAAAACGCGCGATATGCTGAAAAAGCAATTTTTCATGTTGGCCGAAACCGGGCCGCCAAACAAGTCTGGTCAACAGACCCGTAAATCGTTGGACAAGCCGGCCGAAGGCTGGCCGTGCATATTTCATGGCCTGACCGCGCTGGCCGAAATCGGGCCATCGAAATTTTGAATATCGGGCCGCAATGAATTTTGGAAGACTTCTACCCTGGGTAGCTACTCGAGTGTTACGCCAGACACCTCTCTGTCGGTACGCACACTGCCACGTGTACCCTGTCCGCGGCGGCCGTGACCCCTGACGGTGACACATCGCAGCTGTCCGACCTCACTTCCATCATTATGGACGTGAAGAGACAGCTCAGGATCTTGACGGAAAAGGTGAACGGTAGGGGATTTACACCGCGGGCGGACAAGATGAAGATTTGCAACGGAGGGGGCGGCTCCGGTGTTCGTTTTGCGGCTGGTGACCTCCCGACTGGGGGGAACTGGTCGCAGTCGCAGGGGAGGAAGCGCGTTGCCTTTCACAAAGGCAGCGGCGACTTCATCCCGTTTTGCCAAAACTCGACATGCAAGAAGGAAGATGCACGCCACTGGCACCGCGACTGCCCGAATGGCGGCAAGCACGGCGCTGGGGGAAGCTTCCACAGGTTCTCCCTCGGTGACATCGAGAACGACTTGCTGGCGGAGCAGTTTCAGACGGCCATGGACGAGCACGACGGCGCGCGGTTCGATGCACTCTGCCTTCTGGCGGGGGGCAGGCCGGAGATGCTCGACGGCGTTTCGGCATGTGCCTTCGGGCTCGAGTCGGTCCGGGAGGACGGTGCGTTGCAGGATTTCCTTCCATACTGCCAGCCTATCACTCATATGGAGGGCTTCACGGTAGGTGGTGTTGCGAGCGGGATCTCGGCTGCCGCTTGCACACCTGTCCGGGAGGACCCACCGCCGGCGGCAGTCACGCATGTTTACCCAGACGAGTCAGAGGCGTCCGACGACGGTGTCATGATGCCGGTGGACCCCATGCACGCGCACGAGCCCGACCTCTGCTTTGCGGACAAGATCGCGCGGATGGGGGGACTCTCGGTCACGGCTGAGGGAAAGGACTTGGCGATGCGGTTCATGCAAGCCGAGTCGGAGGCTGGCTCTTACGACAGCGACGCGGACGAATCGTATGCTGGGTGTGACCCTGCTGACGGTGAGGGTGCAGTACGGCAGCCTCCAGCCCCTCGACAGGGATGCGGTACGCCGCCTTGGGGGTTTGGCCGCTCTTCGGCGATTGTCGTCATGGTGTGTGCGTTCTTTTGCGTGTGTGCCACCGCGGCACCACTCTCCGCTGCGGCCCTTGACGAGGCATGCGCACCGGACTGCGCCGGCCTGGAGGTCGGTGGTGTCGGTGTGATGACACCTGCAGCGATTCCACCATTCCAGTATTGGGAACCAGCAGGGTGGTACCACAATCTGCACGCACAGTGCCCTGGCTGGGTTTGGCATCCGGGTCCATCGCAGCCGCCTATGGCGGCTCCGACCCTTCCGATGCCGCCCTCGCCGGGTGGAGCTCCGCCATCGCCGCACTACACTCCACCCACTTCCGGCGATGAGGGTGAGGACGAGCCGGCTTCGGTCGGCGATCGACAAATTTCAGATTTCTTTTCTGGCTCTACGAATGATTACACGGCATCGGCGACCTCCGGCTACAGCACTGTGACTCTGCTGCGGGCTGGCACTGCACTGCCACGCACCGCCTACTAGTGGCTAGAAAGTTAATCATGCCGCTCCTGCACAGTGAGATGACCGTAGCTGTATGTGCAGAGGGGTCCGATCACGGGCCGGTTTTAGCTTTGCAACTCTTGACTGGGAACAGCCCTGCCAGAAAGGACAGGCCTTCCCTTAGAGCTAGATTTCCACCGCTGTAGATGGTGTTTGTTCACAGGTTTCCAATTCGGCTGCCCGGTCACCACACTAGGTGGTGTGCTGGAATTGTCACACCGCTTACTTTTGTGACTCTTCCCGTAGTAGTGTTTATGACTGTCACCCGAACCAGAACCCTAACTGTTATGCCCATATAACGGGTTAACTTATCAACTTTATCACATTGTTTCTGAGTACGCCGTGGCCGCACGAGCGAAGGCCTCCGCACCGTCGTCAGCCGCCTGCTGGAACAAGGCACGCATGGCCAGCGCATGCACCCCCTCTGCGTCCTCCTCGTCGATAGGAATGCAGAATGCCGCGGCGGAAGCGGACGGGTGTTGGCGCCCGCCCAATGGCTACTCTCCAAATTCCAAGTCCTACCACAAGAACCACGGCAAGATAATCGCTGCGATGATCGATTTTGTATATATATAGTGGGCATATAAGGGCTTTGGGGCACTGTTTGCCTCTCATATGAACTACCTATCACGTGGGTTTGTTCCAAAACTTGGATTTTCGAAGATTTCAGAGCGTGTGATCATCAAGGATTATTTTTACGAAATCTGGAAATTTTCTTCAGTCCTACCACAAGGACCTACATTTAAGCCCGGCTATCTGCTTCACAATAGGTCCTACGAAAATTTTCGGGACCTGTGTCGTCAAGTTTTCAAGTAGCTCTTTCGCTAATGTCATCTCAAAAATTTCATCCGAGGTGATCTTGAACATCAAAATCTCAGTTGAAGTGGCATGGGTATGTAAATTCCGATAATTTCAGTGTGGCATAGCTAATGTTCGATCATTTTTTGCACTACCCATGCTTACTATAGATGGTGCACCGTGCACGTACGGTCAAAACTTGCGACGTGGGGGAAGGAGAACTTATAGTTCAAGTCCCAAAGATGCCGTAAACCAATGGGCAGCTAATCCTGGCATCGATAGGCTACCTTGAAATAATTATTGAAAAAGTGGTCCTTGTGGTAGGACTGGCCGTGTTTTCAGTCCTGCCACAAGGACTACCGGATAGTAGCCACCAGCAGGCAGTCGCGGTAAACGTGATAGCTCTCACATTTGCCCGCCTTCTTGCACCTGCCGCAGAACGGCTTCGCCCGTTGATCGTCGCGGTCGAATCCCACGGGCGGCGCCTACCAGCGCCCGCCGCCCATCCCGGTCGGCAGACGCGTCCGTACCCGTCACCCAGACATGCGCGTTGATGTGCTTCTCGATGATGAGCCCAAGCACGTCGTACAGCAGGGCGTTCACCTTGCCCACCACCAGAACCTGAGGGTCGTCAAGGTCGAACGAGACACGGTCTAGCCCAGCGGACTCGAACTCCGTACGCAAATGAACCACCACATCGGAGAGGAGACCCGCGTCAGTCGTACCGCTGAAATAATGCTTCTTGTCACCAAGGATATCCTCGCGGATACCCTTGGCCCACGTCCGATGCAACCGCCCCTTGTAGACCTCGTCCACCAGCTTGGACTGCTCCTGCAAATACCTCCTGGTCGCAACGTCGGCGTCGGTGTTGGAAGCATGGTCAGGGTTCGTGACAATCGGCGAACTCGCCGTCGGCGTGTTGCGAACATGGTCAGTCAGCCTCAGCGAGGCGTCGATGTCTGAGTCCCTCGTGAGGGACCGTTTTGCTCGTGTGGAAACACCCATAACTCTGAAAGCCTGATGGGAGATGGTACGCGAGGGCGCGTTCGGGTAATGCCGTGGGGAAAATGCGACGCCACAGTCACGGAAGGAGCGGTAAAGCCATGCGAGCGAGGGGCACTGGAAGACGTCGTCGTGGTCGAAGGTGCTGCAGACACCGGCCCAAGAACCGGTAGCAAGCGGGATCAAGGCAAGCATCAAACCGTAAATGAACATTGCGCCAACGAGGCCCGGTCTAGGTCGAATCCCCATAGCTGCGGCTCAAAGACGCTAACCGCAAACAGCTCATCTCAAATTTCCCGCGCGTACCCAAACGCGCCGTCGCGCACCACCTCTCCAAGCGGCTGTTTTAGCCAATCATGGCCAAATTAGCGGTGGAAAATAGCGTGGAATGGGTCCACGACCTACTGGAATATCCCGGTTCACGGATATCAGACAGTCCTGGAACCAATATAGATAAACTCTCATAAGAAATAAACCCTAAGCTAGATATACCCGGAACGGTCACGGAGTCGGAACGGTCTCGAGTCTAGCTACCTGTGACACTCGGTGTGTCACAGCACGAACTTGCGGGTCGGTCATCAGTCCAGTGTTGGCTACCTAGATATCTGTCATAGGGGCCTGCACCGGGACTCCCGGTCAGGGCTGCCTATACAGATTTCAGCATCCCTTGCGTTGGAGGCATCGATCAGCAATTGTGACTATCCCCGTGCGGGGGGTATCAATCAACTCTGAATATCCCTTATATTGGTGGTTTCAATCAATCCCGATATTTCGATAGTGCAAAATTAACTATCAAGCCTTATTGACATTCGGATACTATCGATATATCATAATATCAAACGATCAATACAATGCCTTGTACGCGTGCTGATTTTCAGGTGGCTACGTTCTAGCCGAAATATCAAGATATATGATGGCTAACTTTCAGCCTATGTTCTAGCCGAAACGCTCCAAATTATTGAGGGTTTATTGTCAACCCTGGTCCTACTTGAAATATCAGGCGATGAGAAACCAGGAAGAGGCCAAAACAGTTAATGTGTTGTTTCTACATTGGGCCAAGACTCGTGGTATCAAGACTCGTTGAATATTCTTGACATCGAATATTCTCTCAAGAGCACTTTAAATGAAATTTACTATATCTTTTTTTCAAAGCGGGCATTTCGCTTTCGGATGGCCACAGAAGAACAGCGTTGCATCTAACACGTCAACTATTAGAACTAAGTACTACTACTGCGCGTGTCATCTCTCGACTGTCACATCCCAATCTGCCCGAACTGTATTACTTTATTTTTACTTCTCATATCCATTATCTTAAGAGGGATTCTTTCATCTTTCGGAATAATCAGTAGTAGTTGCTGCCCCTAATCAGTAGTAGCAGAACTGGTCCTCACTGATCATACCTGAGGTGTTATTCCATTTCTACGTCTGCCAACAGATACCTTGACTTGTCATAAACTCCCCGAACCCTCAGAGAATTCCTCCTGACTGTACACACTTCTTTGTTTATCACTGTAGCCGACTCCTCATCCTCGTGCATTGAGATCTCTCCATTCCCTCGAGTGCCCGGAAATCTCTCCGTTCACTTGATCTCTCAGTGTCCATCACTCCCATCTCTCATTTTCGTTGCAAGTCTATTCTTCGTCATGGTGAAATACCATTGTACAGGTGCATGTTGATGGTGCATCTTATAGTCGCTGAGGTCTCCAATTTACTATAAAAAACCCCGACGGAAAATGAACAGCACCTCCTCGGATACAGCGTCTCAACCAATAACGTCTGCACTCCACCTTGTCAGATATCCTATGCTGTCAACTTCCCCAATCACTCCGGAAGATAGCGTTTGCGACTACTGCATCGGAGGTGCTTCGACCCTCAAGCCACGTTCGTCGCTAGTTCCACTTCGACATCCGCGAACCAATCGGGCACAGCAGGCTCAAAACCGGGGCAGCAACACGCTTCAGACCTCTTGTAGGAACAAAATAGGCTCGTCGAGGAACTGGCGACAACGACTACGAACGTGAGCCATACCCAGGCAGTTGAAGCTGTAATCATCAAGGCAACAAGGATACCAACACCAAGGAGAATCATAAAAGCACTCAGGAATATCATGCCGGTAGCTTGAGCGGTATTTCCAGCATTATCGGACGCGAGTTCACAATTACGGGGTTCTTCTGCTTCGTATTTCACCTCGACGGTATCGTGAATTTTCATTTTCTCATATGGAAGTCCATGTACTTCGTATTTCTTGTTGGTAACACGACAAACGCCACCGTCCTTCAGCGTGCAGTTGAATCTGAACCCTATGAAGTATTTTTTATGCGTAACCGTACTGGAGCCGTGGCTGCTGTGCTCAATATTTTTGCTGCTGATCGTAGCTTCTGCTGTCGGGACAGTCCCTGAGAGGGCGAGGGCAAAGCGCCGCCGAAAGAAATTATCATATAACATGTTGACGAAATACGGTATGAATAAACAGGAGATACATGTAAAACAGATGACAAAAGTGAAATCCCCAAACCATCCCATTTTTCTGTAGTCGCTTGCGTGTATGTCACAGAAATGTGAAGAATTTATTCGGTTCGGCGACCTTTGAACAATTCACTTATTTACACCTTTTTTTGTTTCCAGTCTCTAGAGCTCAATTTCGATCTAGGGTGGTGAGGGGTCAAATCGTAGGACCCAAATGATGTAAAAAGTCCCGGAATATGGTCGGTTGCCACGAATATAGCGATACAGGTGTTGGAATAATATGGTCAATACTAGCATGCTTAAAATGCACCGGACACTTATTTACACTTTTTATCTAGCTCGTATGGATATATATATGGACGAAATTGACCAAACCGCAGCGATAGGCATCCCTGGGGATGGGTTTTCGAAGACCTATAGACCTTGCACCCTCGTTTGCGCGGGCCTCGTGGATCTGGATTTACGTCCGCGTGGACGCGTCATGGCTCCAGAGGGTCATTTTCATGACCCCCTAGCGAAGCGGGCACCCACAACGCGGTGGCACGGTGCCTACCCCCACTGCCCATCGGCATAATTACTTCCCTTGGGCGGCGGTCCCATTGGGTGTGGGAATTGCCTTTATAGCTCCCCCATAGCTCGGCGAGTCGTTCTACACACCATCTAGAAGGCCCTTGTTGAAATCTGTATAGGCAACCCTGACCGGGAGTCCCGGTGCAGGTACACAATTCCCAAGATTTCTTTTCAAATCGCCTATATTTCTTTCTCGGATTTCGCGACGTTACCCCTATATTTCGCATAAATTTCTCGCGAAATTCGCACGAAATCTTCCGGTATACCCTTATGAGTCTAAAATTTCGCGAGCTTCGTGAGCCTTACGTCATTAGTTAATTTCCGATTTTAAGAAGCCAAGAGAGTACCCTATTATGGGTTTATCACGAGTCATCGATATTCCACTCAGATTTTTGGGTCTAGTATGAGGATATCTTTACAATGTCAAATTACATGCGCTTGTTATATCTAAGCATTAGGGAGCCTTGCAAATAGTCAGCTTCCTGCTGGCGGTTTTTGAGATATCTTGCGGTCTCTCTCGTGAGGTGCCATGCGAGGCCCATCATCATTGCTATCATCGGAGCGGTGACGTTTGAATCTATCGAATACGTTAACCACGGGTTGGATCTCTTTACGAGCTGCTCGCTCCTCTATTATTGTGAGCTCGGTCTCTGACTGCTCGTTTTCGTCGTCGGCCTCTGAGGGGTCGTCGTCGCCTTCGTCTGAAGCTGAAACATAACTGTGCTCAACAGGCAGAGCTCAGGGGCTGGGCCTTGTCGTCTCCATTGCCCAGTCAGACCGTAGAAGTTGTCGAGGCATTGCCATGACTAAAATCACTTGGTGTGCTGAGGAATGCATGTCTGACCTCCTGTGGCTTAGTGCCCCTCTTGGCAAAGAAGTAAAATTCTAATCACAAAAATCACTGAAATAGACAATATATGTGAAAAATTTCATATATTTCCCAGTTATTATAAAAGGGGCCAAATTCAAAAATTTTCAATTCCTTGGGGGGTCTCTCTGTTCCCTGCAAAAGATTGTGAGAATCTGTGAAGCCCCTAGGTGCAGGCCCCTATGACAGATTTCTAGGTAGCCAACACTGGACTGTGACTGATCCGTAAGCCTGTGTTGTGACACATCAAGCAAGGTGTCACAGGTAGCGCTAGGACCGAGACCGTACCGACTTCGAGACCGTTCCGGGTATATCTAGCTTAGGGTTTATTTCTTATGAGAGTTTATCTATATTGGTTCACAGACTATCTGATACGATCTTGAACCGAAATATTCCAGTAGGTCGTGGACCCATTCCACGCTATTTTCCACAGCTAATTTGGCCATGATTGGCTAAAACGGCCGCTTGGAGAGGTGGTGCGCGACGGCGCGTTTGGGTACGCACGGGAAATTTGAGATGAGCTGTTTGCGGTGAGCATCTTTGAGCCGCAGCTATGGGGATTCGACCTAGACCGGGCCTAGTTGACGCAATATTCATTTACGGTTTGATGCTTGCCTTGATCCCGCTTGTTGTCGATTCTTGGGCCGGTGTCTGCAGCACCTTCGACCTCGACGACGTCTTCCAGTGCCCCTCGCTCGCATGGCTTCGTTACCGCTCCTTCCGTGACTGTGACGTCGCATTTTCCCCACGGCCTTATCCAAACGCGCTCATGCGCACCACCTTCCCTCAGGCTTTTCTAGAGATGGGTATGACCACAAGAGCGAAGAAGTCCCTCACGAGGGGCAACGACATTGACGCCTCGTTGAGGCTTATCGACGGGGTTCGGAACAGCCCGACAGTGCGGACACCGACTGTTCAGGCCCCCAACTCTGCTTCGAACGAAGACGCCGACGTGGCCATCAGGCGTTACTTGCAGGAGCAGGGGAAGTTGACCGACGACATCTACTGTCACATCTACAAGGCACGTATGCATCGTGCCTGGGCCAAGAGCATCCGCGAGGACGTTATTGGTGACAAGAAACACCATTTTCGCGGTACGGACGACGCTGGCCTTCTGTCCGACCTGGTGGTGCAGCTACGTACGGAGTTCGAGTCAGCTGGACTGGAGTTGAAGTCCTTTGATCTCGACGACCCCCTCGCCTCGGTTGTGGGCCGGGTGAATGGCCTTCTGTACGACGTGCTGGCTCTCGTGGTGGAGAAGTACAGCAACGCGTATGTCTGGCTCATCGGTGCGCGGATGCTTCGTCTGACCGGGATGGCCGGCGAGCTTTGATCGACATCGTCAAGGGTTGCGTACCGGTGGCGCTACGGGAGTCGCGGCAGGAGGAGCATGGGGCCTTGCGTTACCCCGCAAACGTAGACCCGCAGCCGATTTTGGCGCGAGAACAACGTTTGGTGCGGGATAACAAGGCCTCCGACTGGACACCTACGGAGGCTACGCGGAAGCTGAGCCTGTACACCAGACTTGACCCGGCGTTCTATGTCTATTGGGCTCAAGGTGGGGTAACCCACCGTAAGAACGCCTTACGGTGGGTTAACTATAGCGTAGTTTGTTAACACCATACGATGCACATCGAATGGTCTCAAATATGGTCGATCATATGTGATTTCACAACTAGACATTCATGTTTAGCTGGACAAAGCCGAATGACATGTACTTGTGATCGGATATATCCGCGGTATCCATCCCAATATACCTCCGATGGCACGTTCGGTGCCGTGATCCCAAATGCACACAAACGTGGCCCGATTTCTACGTTTCATCCACGATGCCAATGAGTGTTGTGCGCATGGGTGTATTTCGTGAAGTTTGATATATTTTTACCACCTTGAGTCAATACTTCGCGAGAAACATGCATATATATCCCCGTATAGACAAAATATCGTCATTTTTGCCCTTAAGTATGGAAAAACATTGAAATTGCAAATGTTTTTTTTGTTTTTTTTCTTAAGTTACTTGTATAGAGTGATATATTCGATATATCGAATGGCGCCAAGTATAAGAAACATTTGTTATGGGCCATAGTTCATGAAAATATTGTGATAGGTACATTCCGAATGTGATGGGCATGTTCAACACTTCTCGCGAACCCGCCTGAGGCGTGCACCTCTCTCCGGGCCGCGGGGCACAAAAATAGATATTTTTTAAAATGTAATTTTTCTACTAACTGTGCTCGCAGGATGCTGCAGCCGGACCACATGGACCACGCAAATGGCGACATGTCAGACGGCGCAACGGCTAGATGCAGATTTGGCCCGACACTGTCCCGATTCCTGTCTTTCTAACCCGTTTCCATGCCGTACTAACTGGGTTTTGAAAGCGCAGGGCACAAAGCAGAACGAAAGGCGGCACCCAACCGTACTCAACCGTAGACTCAACCGTAGCAGCACGCCGAAAGGCCCAACAGTAGAGCTCAGCGAAAGCGTCAACAGTAGGCTAAAAAACCGGGAAAAAATGAACTCCAGAGGTGCAATCAAGAGGACATCCAGAGGCTCCCCGCTTGTGGGGCAGAAGGGCGGAAAAGGGGGGAATCCACCACGTAGGAATAGAGAGCTGTTGGACGAGGAGCAGACCGGCACGCTGCTCAGGCACTTTCAGGGAAAGGACCATGCAGCCACGAGCACTTTCACTGACGGCGCGCATCTACCGCAGCTGCCCGACGACTTCAACCACTGCCTAAACGCTTTCATCGAAAAATACTGCAGTCAGAACGGTGAGAAAACGGCGCTGGAGGCAAGGGCAGAATATTTCAGCACTGCCTACCCAGACAGGCGGCTTGAGTACACCCAGTGCTCGCAGGGCTACCCCCTGGAGAATCCGTACGGCGTGCGGAACGAAAAGGGGGAGACCATCTACACTCTCTTACAGAACTGTGCCGAAATCCAACCCAGTGAAATAGACGAGTATTGCATCCCAAAGGGCGGGCAGGGACACATCGTGGTGGCCCCGCTGCGTTCATATGGGCCTCTGGTTGTAGAGTATTTGCAGCATCTGACCGCGGCTGTCAGGCACTTTCACCAACTCGGAGAAGGAACCATGGTAATCTCCCAAGAGAACCCACCTGCAATACGGTGGGTGGGGGATAAGGTGGCCGCCATCCGCCTCACTTTCGTAAAACCAGAATACGCAGCGACTGTCATGTCAACGACCCTCGCTCACCTGCCAATCCACTGTGGGAAACTTGGTGCTGACAACATCGCTGACAGTGAAAGGGCGATCCCGAGGGTGAGGATAGCCGGCAGGGGAGGAGACCGTGGGGGGGCTGAGGAAAGACAACTATGCATCACCAGCGAGGGCTTAAAAGGTAGGACGCTGCAGTCGCTGGAGGAGGAGTTGGCAGGTATGCACATCATAGAAGCGGCTATGAAGGGTTCTTGGGAGGACTCGGTTCCCGCCGCCACCGCCCTGAATAACATCAGAGTCGTCGCCGCCAGCGAGAAGGCAGCGCAGCAACTGGAAACGGGCGACATCAAGATACCGAGCCTGACCGAGTACGACGTACAGAGGATACCGACAAACAGAGCAATCCAGCACCTCTTCGCCACCGAGGTGGTCATAGTTGACTATGACAGAAGCATCGACTATGAGTTTGACGCGGACTTCCTGGTAACGTCCATCAACGAGACCCTCACCGACAAGCTGGGTGAAGGCCAACGCCTGCTGCCATGGCCACCATCATACACGAAGCCGGCCACGGACGACTCGGTGCCGGCATCATACCTGAGAGTCCGAAAACTGAAGAGGGGGCAGATATTCTCTGCCGTGGCCAGCGAAAAGGTCTACGACTGGATAGCTGGACTACCAGAGAAGAGGTTCACAATCAAGATAGAACATCTTGGTATGAGGTTTGAGTGTCAACACTCAGACTTCTCACGATCCGGTAAGTACGCGAAAAGAAAGGGCGGAGGCGGCAGAGGCACGGTGCCACCCACCACACAGTCAGCAGACGAGGTTGTTCAAGCACTGGAAGGAAGGCTGGCATCCTTCGCCAAAGTGGCGAAAGGAGACAGCAAAACCGAGGAAGAGGTACGGGCTCTACGTGTGGTGGTTGAAAGGCTGGAGACTGCCACGGCCAAAGGCTTCAAGGACACCGTCAAGAGTGTCGAAAGGGTCGGTGACGGCGTGATCGACCTCACGGAGAAATCCAAGGGCTTCAGCGAACTCCAACTGGAACTTCAGCAAAAGATGGTCGACAACCTCATAAAGCTCAACTCGGGACAGCAGCCGAACACCCCGCAGTCAGACGACGACTTCCACGTCCGTAAAAGGACCAAGCAACGCATCGACTCTCCAGAAGGCGAGGACATCGCTATGCTCGATAAAGAGAGGCAAGACTTGGAAAAGAAGCTAGCCAGCACCGTCTCAGCCATCGAAAGGTCCCATCATAAGGTAAAACCCACACACCCCACTGCCTGGAAAACTGCACTGAATACCAACCGAGCGATCTGCAAAGGCAACACAAAGAACAGAGGGGAGCAGAAAGGCTACCCACTGCCTGAATCGACCCGGGTTGCCACTGGCAGCAAAACTTTTGAAGTTGCATCCAAGGGACTAACAACAAAGGGGACTGATCACAGGCTAGCCGATCCAAGCTGGCAAGGGGGAGCAGAAACGGGTAGAACAGCAAGCCAGCAGAAGAGCAAACACCGGGCAGCATCAGGTGAAAAAGAAAAGCACCACTCCGAGCTCGATCGAGGGAACTACCAGAACAGCTGTTCACCATATATTTATTGCCTGAATAGAACTGCAACTAGCCAAGCAAACACCTACAAATATTTAATAAGCAACTGGGGTGTACCCATAAAATCCCTGCCTTGCTCAGTGCCATCGTTGTGAACTCCTGCCCCAAATAATTGATACCTGCAAGCTAAAAATCGGCGAACACAAATGCACGAGCGAGAATAACGAAAACAGCAACCGCCACCACACTGCCAACGAGGCAGAAGCACTGCACAGAAGTAGATACATAAGAATAGCAGCCGAAACCGAAACCGGGGCCGTAGGACATAACACTAAGCACACATACAGAATGTTAAGCAACCGAAGGTGCAATGACATGCACCCTGGAATAATGAGTAAGACTGTAGCTACAAATAAGAAATGGCGACACATGGCTCACAAAAACTGCAGTAATAACTCACAAAGCAAGGGGCAAAAGGAGGGAACAAGCATAAGACAAAACTGTGAACAAATGTATAGAAAGGAAGGTGAAAAAGCTGGCCCTCTAGGTACACAGGAAGATAAAGGAAACCCTAAGGCCACCCTAAGTAAATTGAGTACCAAAAGGCCCCTGGGGGGAGTAGCACAGAAAGGCTCGACAGGAAAACTCTTGGGGGGACTATTTTACAAATGGACAGTCGATACGCAAATTTATAGAGGGAACCGGCGAACTTCGGTGTTTAGCGAATTGCTCCAGAAGCTCTACGTTAAAATACGAAGTTTTGTAAAAACAACTCTAACAGAGCAATATTTTAAGGAGACAACCAAGGGTCACACACAAAAACATATTGGGAAAAACGTAGCCCAGATATGTGGCAAAAAGGACGGGACGACGCTGCAGGCAAATGTAACGCGTAACAAAGAAAGCAATGCGGGGTCAGGAGAACCCGCACGCTGGCAGAACGACGGGGATAGTGACAACAAGAGGAACCCACCAAGGCACGGTATCGGTTGCAAAAAAAGATATCGATACATTCTGATATGTTAAAATTATGTGTCGACAGATACCGATATGACCTATTGTGTTGTCGACAGATATTGATATGAGCTAAAAAGTTGTCGACAAATATTGATATCACCTACCGAGTTGTCGACAGATATTGATACCTACAAGTTCTAACCGATATTGATACATATCACCGATATCGATATATATCACATATATCGATATATATCACAAACAATAGCTACCTGAGTGTGGATTCAGAATACCGCTACATAAATTGCACTACTATTTACAATCATACATATTGCCACCACCGTGTGTGGGGTATAAGACTCCACTAGTCTATATTAGCTAGGCAAAGTGGCAAACTACATATTCAAGGTTTCAAGCTTAAAGCTCTAGCTAGCCTAGTTCGTGGCCGCCATCATAGCGTGTTCAATGATACCCTCACTCAAGCACTTGCGTAAGTCGGAGTGCATGGCACCACAAGCACCGAAAGCTCACTCCACACCTGCAGTGTTGGCAGGCGCGGCTAAAAATTGTCTTGCCATCTTGGCAGCACACCATTCGGACCCGAATGGTATCTAGTGCGTCCGATATACGATAGCTCCCTATCAAATCAAAATCCCCCAAAGGCAATTTGCCGGATCGCATTTGCCATTTCCGATATCGATATCGCCGATCGATATCGATATCACAAATGTGCGCGTCACATGTCGATAGATATTGATATCTGCTTCGGAGTTGTCGACAGATATTGATATGTGCTAAAAAGTTGTCGACAGATATTGATATTCTGATATGTCGTAAAAAAGTTGTCGACTGATACCGATATTGCCGATATATCGATATATCAGATATCGGAGATATCGATACCGTGCCTTGGAACCCACAAGATATATTGAATGGGAAAAGGCTGATTGCAACAACCTGCACAACTATATGCAAGGAAATAAGGGGAAACCCTAACCCAAAAGGGGCTTACCTACAGGAGAAGGGGGGAATAGGGGCACATAACAGCGAAATTGGACGGAAATATTTTACA
>LGRX02013383.1:0-20284 GCA_001247695.2 Cymbomonas tetramitiformis | reverse complement strand
GTGGGGCTAAGGGGGGCGAGAAAAACCTGCAAAATGTCTGCAGAATATCTGGGGTCAAGTCATAGAAGTCCGGAGGGGGTAATCAGTGTGGTGGGTGGGTGAACTGAAGGGGTGGGCTGTCGAGTGATTCCCTTGATGGCGAAGGGCGTGCGAGCAACTCGGATAGTCCACAAGACATGCCTATAAATCCCCTGAGGGGTGGGGGGTGGAGGGGCGTGGGAGAATAGTGGGATGACAGCCCGTGGCTGGCACTCGCGAGAGGTCTACGCGACTGAGTAAAAAATGGTATCGATTTTCTGAAAAAACTGGACCGTCATAGAGATAAAGAGCAGGGGTCTTGGGTTTATTTTATTGTATTTTGTTCTCATAATTCAGAAGCCCGTTTCCTTGGCCTGCAACTGGAAAGAGGCGCTTGGAGCTGCGACCAGCGCTCACCGTTTTTTGTTTTGTTAAACCGTTTTCATGATGCGCAATGCTGTTTCCAAATGATTCGTCATACTGCAAACCTATTGAAACCATCTCAAGAGGCGTGCTGCGAACATTTGGACGAAGTTAGTCTGTCAATATACCCAATATAACCAATATATAGAGAAATACTCTTTCCCTACAGCAAATGTATTGCTGAAACCATCTCAAGAGGCGTGCTGCGAACATTTGGACGAAGTTAGTCTGTCCTTCAATGCAAGTCAATAGACTTCGGACAACAATTTGAGGCCGAATAAGGAAGTTCAGTGTTTCAAACATGAGTCGAACTTATGCTCCAGACGAAGAGCAATTCATTATTCGTATGCCAAGCGAGCTTGCAGAACGCGTGCGTAACGTGCTCCGTGAAAATCCCAGCGCTTCACCCAATGATAAAAGCCTCGAACTCGACTTTATCGGATCAAGCAGAGAGGATCAACAAGATTTCGACGGACGCAGTGGAGTTTTCAGTGTCGGTGGAGAAAGCTTCCCTGTGTCAGTGCAGGACTTGCCTGCCGTGTTAGAGTCCTTCAAAGCATACGACGGCACGAATCTCGTGAAGAGTGCAGATATCGGTCAGATGCTGGTTGTCCGTAGACCTGGCGAGTCACCGCCAGACACGACAGATGCGCCTGATGGCATCACCCCGCCTTTGCGTGATGTCCGAAAGAAGTTCTACAGACCGCCCCAGGAAGTGGATCCTGCAGATATAGAAGCCGTTGAAAAAGCGCTCATCCTTATTCTCTCTGGGGGTGGGCCAAAGCACCCAAACATGGACGTGCAGGTGGTTGAAGAGTGGGTGGAAGAGGAAGAAGACGTGCCTGAGGCGTCCAGGGAAGAAATTTAGCGAAGTCTTATAAATGGGCCTCGGTAATAACAACAAAAATTCAGATAGGTTCTGATCTATGTATTACGAAACTTAGTCAGAACTTGTTGGGGATACGACGGCAAGCAGGGACCCCGTTGGGTCCATGCAAAGCATAATTACAGAGTCACTCTGACGAGGCTTATGTGCACAGCATCCCAGAGCTTGCCCGAGATAGAACTAGCAAGATGAGGGGATGGTTATGAGTCATCCATTTGATACCACGCCTCAGCCACCCTTCTATTAGGGTAGCACTCTTCATTGGGGTTATTCGTGGTTATCACCGCTTAAGTTCTCAGAACCAAAGGTTTCTTTGCAGCTTTTAACTGAAGTGTATTCGACAGCGTCAGATTTGATGCTTGTCAACGTTCGGGAAAGTCACCTTTAGATTCAGCACGCACAGGAACGTGGCGAGCCTCGCAGACGGCAGTTGTTGTGCTCTTTCCGCCGCTTTATTTGAGGGATGATCACCTACTTAAAGCCATTCGTCGATGCGAATCCGCCCCGGTTTTCTATAGAGGATAGCAGCAACTCTCAGTAGAAAGCCCTGAAGGACTCGGTCGCGAGGTGCACTCCTCCATAACCTTTGTAATCGTCGCTAGTATCTTGGGGCTTCTTGACCGAAGTTGAACAGCACACGGCTTTCTTGAGGGAATCTCCGCAGTCACATCATCTGTCGGTTTGGGCATGTCAGCCTACTATCGACGGTTTGGGGAGGGCAGTTCACGCTGTCTTCTGTATGACTCGAATAAAAACAATATGGAATATGCGGCGCCACATGCAATTTTGTTTTTGTGGTGATCAAAGACTGCAGTTCTGGGTCGGAATCCGTCTCACTTGTACGATGTGCACTTGTGGGACATCCTGGGATATATTTATGCTCGCACTTTTCATCCTGAAATCGCAAATAATTCACTGCCTCCCCACTAAAAGCTTCCTAGGCTCGTGTGTTCAGTCTGGAAGTTCAGTATCAAGACTAAAGTTTTCCTGCTTCTATTTAGACGGTCATATACACACAAAAAAATGAAGCCGATAGGATGAATACGTCCTTGTACTACACAATATGCAACATGTCTTGGATGACCCCCACAAATGATGCGGCCAATAAGTAAATATAAAAGGAGAGTGAATCCGTTTGGCTGTTAGGCCTTAGACGGCGGAAACGGAATACACGTTTTTAAAGATTCAGGAGAAGTCTGAATCATTCCAATACCATTCCCTAACATTCTTTTAAAAACGAATGGTGTCGCTGTGACATACAGTGATAGTCCCGATACGTGATGCCACACGGCGGTTGAGATGAGACATGCATGATATACAATTGTAACCCTTGGTCATGTGTGGAACATTACCTAAAATGTGTGCACGATGGTGTATTCAAGACAACATAGGTTGCAACGATACTGGGTTGATGAATTACATGCATTGCAACCGGAAGATGTGAGGTCCTATCGACAGCGTTTGAAATTAAGTATACACGCATGAACGGCCTGACAAGACAGAGGTATATTCATCGTATGGCATGTATGCCGATACACACTATCAATCCTCATGCCCGCCCCTGACGTGGACTACGACATAATTTGTCGTTATTTTAACACCGGTGCAAATACGAACGATGTGTGTGATGTGTCATGCTGCGTCATTACCAGTCGGAGCAGTCGTAATATTGAAATGGACTTAACGGCACATTTGCAACATTCGAGTACGACGTGAAGCAATGTCATGAACGGCCTTAGCTTATGAGCTATATACTCTTCTATCGACGCACACAACCCTGTATTAACCGTGTGTAAACGAGCAAGCTGGATCCAAAGCCCGGCTTAGGACACATATGCAATACGCCTATCATAAATACAATAGCCACCTGCTGTTCGCACGTGATAAGTGATTAGTGCGATTATTGCAATCGTAGTATATAAGCACAGTGAAATATCTGTTCCTAACGATCACACGCAGGTGATACTTCAAGAATTGGTTTATGAGGTTACGTGTTGTCAAAGCGACTGCCCACATGCATGTATCCATTACTCGCCATTTGTTATGTGTGTACAAAACATATTGTGATGCATGATCATACTAATGTGAATATATAGTATTGATGTACTTTAGTCATTTACCAACTACGATGAAGCGCCCTTTGCTCATACGACCTATGTGTGTTTCACACTGTGAATCGCTTTGTGTGTAACCTTGTATGCCTCGTCGCGCCGGGACACGCGTCGTGCTTATCTCGGTCTGATTATTGGATGCCTCTGTTGCTTGTGCCATGCATATCGCGTTCTCAAATGCGACGCTTTGCTGATTGCCTTTAGTATTGACCATCTCATGATTTTTTATAACAGCGACAGGAGGCGCAGGTTGTGGTGCAGTTCACAATGTTGAAATGCTCACATCAGATGCGCAAGGTGCACCGCACGTTCATCCGACATACCTTGCCCCACATGCGCAACCGATGCTTAGTTGCGCAATGCCCGGCCAAATGATGACAATCGATCGCAATGGGCACAACAATGGTAACGCATAGCCAGGAAGTGCACCATCCACCGTTTTCCGCCCCGCCGGAAGCTTGATGCGCAACTATTCTTGCCCACCTTTAAATCACCTTTACAAAGAACCCAGGGCTGTTTACACGCTCCCTTTCACCATTCTTTCATATTGCTTTCATTCATTCTCATTGATTTCATCTAATTGTGATTGCACAGCTCAGCA
This sequence comes from Cymbomonas tetramitiformis, assembly GCA_001247695.2. Taxonomy (NCBI): domain Eukaryota; kingdom Viridiplantae; phylum Chlorophyta; class Pyramimonadophyceae; order Pyramimonadales; family Pyramimonadaceae; genus Cymbomonas; species Cymbomonas tetramitiformis. The sequence continues at coordinate 16,245 of LGRX02013383.1, read as the reverse complement.
AATTGAGGAGATATTCTAAGTCCCCGCCGTGTCCGACACACCACTTGCTGCGTTGATAGTGCACGAGCACTCACCTGTTGATGCCGCAGGCTTCTGCTCCAGCACGAGCTGCACCAGATTCACTTGCACGACCTCACTCATGCATGCTTTCACATATATCCAAAAACACCCAGAATCCGATATAGATGGAGTCTTCTTTTATCCACACCATAATGTTGCTGTCGATTTAGTCGCTGTGAGGGTTCTCATACAATTCAGAGTTGATCAAGACACAGACAGAGAACAAGCGATCGTCCATGCCTATGCTACATGCGGCTGCTTCACATCCTTCATATGATTCGAACATGCAGACAGAGCATAGACACTGTATTGCCATGCGATGCTGGGCGCCCCGTAGAGAAGGTGCGCTGCCATGCGATGCTGGGCGCCCCGTAGAGAAGGTGCGCTGCCACGCGATGCTGGGCGCCCCGTAGAGAAGGTACCTTCATGGCCTGTCGCAACTGCCGCAGCTGTTGCGCGATGCTACGTTCCACCTCCCCAGAGAGCTCGATGTCGCCCCAAGCATCCAGCAGCTCTGACCCACTCGCCCCATTCTCCGTATGAACACCACACACTACAACTGCGCACTGCACACTAGGACTGAACACCACCGCATACGGCTGCGCTTGTTGAGATCAGGCAAACAAATGCAAGGCTACAGCTCTGCTCCGAGGGACCGCTTCCTTGACTCCTGGTCGGATGCAGCCACTCGCGGGCACGTCAGCTACAAGGCCCGCCATGGGCTCTGCTGTGCCTTCACTGACACTCAGGCATCCCACGAGCATTGCTGATCCCATTGTTAACGGATACACTCGGGCATCCCACGAGTGGCAAGACCCGTTGACAATAGCACGGCATGTGCTACGGATATTGATACTACATTTGATGTCCTAGATGAATTCGGAATCATTCTCCCGCTCGACAAAGCAAGTTCCTATGCTCCCATGCTTGCCGCACCGATGCGGCGCGGCGATGCTACGGCTGCATTTTTGGGGGAGGCAAAGAGCAAAGCGCCATACTAGCATCGAGAAGTTGGTCGAGCATGAGGCGCTTTAAGCAGTGCTCTTCCTCTGCCGGATCCCAAAACGTGCGCACACCGCCCATTCCCATTCACCCCAGAAAGAGATTTCCCACAAACGCAGGAGGGCCACAATTGAGAGCCCCTGCCCTCTCGAGGATGGCCTGCCCCCATCTTCACGCGTGAAGGCGCCAGGCGAGATCCGGCAGCCTGGCGCAGAGCGCAGCGAGCAAGCAATGCCGCGGCGCTGCCCGCGGAACAGCCCCTGCCTTGCGCGGCGTCTCCCTTCACCGGGGGAGAGATTCGTGCTGCCCTCCCTCCGATGCTCAAACCTGACCTAGGCACTGGAGGGTGGCATGGACGATGCGGTGCAAGCACCGGGACAGCACTGGTCACCTGCATCTGGTACCTGATGCTGCACCTGGCGTGTCGGCTTGAGAGCCTTCCTCCACAGCGCTGCACACAACGGCGCTGCACACAACGGCGCTGCACACAACGGCGCTGCACACAACGGCGCTGCACACAGCCCTGCACACAACGGCGCTGCCCACGGCGCGGAGGCGCACAAGCGCAGCACCCTCGCATGCCATTGCCGACAGGGGCACTGAGGGGCGGACTGGCGAGGGCGCGTACCGGCGAGACTTGGGGCGTCCACGAGCATGGTGTTGATCAAAGTGACACACGCCACCACCTGGCCATCCATACAGGGACCGCCCATTCTGAGGAATCAAGCACATGCGCTGCTTCCCAGATTATGAATCGACGGCCACAAGCACACGCACTGCTTCCCAGGTTATGAATCGACAGCCACAAGCACACGCGCTGCTTCCCAGGTTATGAATCGACAGCCACAAGCACACGCGCTGCCCAGGTTATGAATCGACAGCCACAAGCACACGCGCTGCTTCCCAGGTTATGAATCGACAGCCACAAGCACACGCGCTGCTTCCCAGGTTATGAATCGACGGCCACAGCCACACGCGCTGCTTCCCAGGTTATGAATCGACGGCCACAGCCACACGCGCTGCTTCCCAGGTTATGGATCGACGGCCACAAAGTTCCAGAGTCAATACAAGGCAAGGATCCAGGCTGGAGGCGGGCATGCCGGCGTGCGCTATACCCGGGGCTCAGGCTCCACGAATAGATGCGAGGGGGGGGAAGCCGGCATGCCCCCCACTGCACACACAAGCTGCGCCCTCGCTGTTCTGCCCAGAAGGCTCCCCAAGATGAGCGGACAGAGTATACAGAGAAGCAGGAAGAACGGGCCAGGGGGGCCGAGGTGCTTGGTGAGGAGAGGCGTACCACCCGCGTGGACTCTGCACCCAGCAGCGCAACGAGCCGTGCAGCGAACTTCCGCCTCGAGTCTGGCAACGGAGCCCCCGCGGGCTGCCCCTCCGCCTTCGCCGCGCTCTCCCGGTGCCCCCCCTCCACCCCCGAGAAGGAGCTGCTGCGCCACTGCCACCACCCCTGCGCCTGCCCTGGCCTTCCATGGTCGCCTGCCAGCTCCCCGGCGCTGGACGCTGATGAACCTGGCGCCTGCCCCGGATCCATGGAGTGTGCCCTCGCCTCGGCTGCAGCCCTGCTTTTGCCCTCGTACCCGCCACCATGCGCGATGCTGGGAACGTGTGGGGATAGCAGGAGCATGCCGATGTTGTGCGGCAGCGCCGACAGGGACACAGTCGCGCTGCGATCCTCGAGCTCATCCTCCGAGCAGGGCATGCCTGCGGCAGGGCTCCCTGTGGAGGGGGTCCCTCCGGGTCCCTCGGGGGAATCCTCGTGCCCGAGCCGCAGGGCGCTCCGCAGAAAGGGCGGCGTGTGCGGAGCGCCATCTGGCGCTGCGCCCGAGCTCGATGGGCTCTGCGCGGCGGGCTTGCACCAGCCATCCCCGTGCTGCTTGCCGGTCATCGTGGAAAGCACCGCCCTGCGCGCGCACTCTCCCCCAAACTCCACACCCCATCTCCCAACGCATGCACTCCCGCCTGCCACACAGCGCTCTTCGCCTCGGACATAATCGAGCCACAAGCGGGCTAAGATACCACTCAACAGCTCGAGTCACACGATCCTGCGGAGATCTGCACCGCGCTCCTTGGATTCAAGCGTGAGATCGAAATCGAAAGAAACCAAGGCCGCGGGCTACAGCGAAATCGTGTGGTCACCGTTCAATCCTACGATGCGGCTGAAAGCGTATGGCGTAGTATGGCGCTAGCAAGGAGGGCGGCTCGTCCACAGGGCGGCCGGCGCAGGCTGGGCTGAGCGGGGGACGTGCGGCGGGCGGCGTTACCGTGTGCCCTGCGGGCGCACTTCACACAGGCTCGCGAGCAGCTCAAGGATGAGCATGGAAGACATCTCATGGCCGCGCGTGAGCAGACCGCACAGCATGTCCAGGCCGCCCTCCACAGCCAGCAGGCTCTCAACTCCGATCTGCTCCCCCCTCTCCCTCGCGCACACCCCCTCCCTCTGGTCGCTCTTCGGAAATCGTAGTTGGTTGATGCCCATCCCTGCCCGGCTCCTGGGAGCGTCACACGAGGCTATAACCATAGTCCGTATCATAGCCCCGTATGACGCCCGTGTGGCTATGTATAACCCACCGAGCCGCCCCCACCCACCCCGTGGACCACCTTCCGCTCAAGCCCTCACACCGCTCCAGCTCACGCACTCGTCCTTGATCTTCAGGCAGGCGCAGGTGGACGGCGGTGCGCCAGTGGCAGGCAGGGTGCACGCTGCGGCGCACTCGCGCTTTTACGATACCGTTCCCGTGCTGCACCGCGGGAGCTGCAGGGCGGGCCACGTGGCTGAAGCAGGAGCGGGGGCGAGATGCGGGGACAGGGAAAGGGAGATGAAGCAGGCAATGTCGGGGGCCCAGGTGGGGGAGGCTACAGGATGCCTGGCCAGTGCCTTGATCGCCGCAAGGATCTCCACATCATGCGCGAGGCAGCCGGAGACGGACGCCATCGCCTCCTTTGCCAGTGCCTCTTCCACGCTTCCAAAGCTCCGTGACCTGGCCCACCCTAGCCCCCGTGGGTAAGGGGGGCCACAGGGTGAGGGGGGGCACAGGGTGAGGGGGGCACAGGGTGAGGGGGCCGCAGGGTGAGGGGTGCCACAGGGTGAGGGGGGCCACAGGGTGAGGATGGCCACAGGGTGAGGATGGCCACAGGGTGAGGGACCACAGGGTAAGGGGGCCACAGGGTAAGGGGGGCCACAGGGTGAGGGGGACCACAGGGTGAGGGGTACCACAGGGTGAGGGGGACCACAGGGTGAGGGGGCCACAGGGTAAGGGGGCCACAGGGTGAGGGGACCACATGGTGAGGGAGGACCACCTGGTGAGGGGGACCACATGAGGAGGCGGATCACACGGTGAGGGGGACCACATGGTCACAGAGGGTGACGGAGGGTGACGGAGGGTGACGGAGGGTGACGGAGGGTGACGGAGGGTGACGGAGGGTGACGGAGGTACCTTCCAGGTTTCACCCCTCGAGGGCCCTTATTAGGGGGTGGGAGGGGACAGTGGGCTCTCCGCTGCACCCTCAGCCCCACACCCGGGCCTCCAAGCAAGGAAGGGCGATAGAGGGGCGGACCGGTGCAGCTTCTCGGAAGCAGCTGAGGATGGGGACGGGGCGGAGGCGGAGGCGGAGAGCTTGGGAGGCTCCAGAAGCTTGAGGAGAGCATGCGCCCCGCCGTGGTACAGGAGGAGCGCCAGCCAGTGCGGGGACGGCGCGTACAGCCGCTCACGCAGCGCCCCCACAGTATCCGAGTCGTGCCGGTCCTGCAGCGCCTTCAACATGCGCACCGGGCCACATGCGTCACCCCAACCTGGCAGCGATTCGCCTCCCCCACCCCTCCCCCTCTGTGCCTCTCCCCACTTCCCGCAGAGAGGCCGAAGTACTCTGCTGGCCGCACAGCATGGCACCGATCGCTGAGGTGAGCAGAGCTCAGGACCTGGAGGATCCCAGCTGAGGTGAGCAGAGCTCAGGACCTGGAGGATCCCAGCTGAGGTGAGCAGAGCTCAGGACCTGGAGGATCCCAGCTGAGGTGAGCAGAGCTCAGGACCTGGAGGATCCCAGCTGAACGCTCAGAGGCGGAACCTCCCGCCACGGACGCACGGCGGCCGTGGGTCCATAAGGCGAGCAGGGCGAGTGGTGCGTGGATCGTACCTTCAACGGACCAGATCTCACCGCCAATCGAGCAACCGCGAAGTCTCTCGCCATTGCGAATGCCAGCTCGGCGGCGGCAGCACCAGCGGAAGACTATGCCCGAGGCATCTAGCCCGCAGATGCTTGTGGTGCAGGGGGGGGATCCAGGGTCGAGGCTGTGGGAAAGAGTGGGGTGGGGCTCAGGGAGTGGCGGGGGGCGCTGACCGAGGTGGCGGCTCTTCCAGAGGGAAGCTCCTCCCACAGCGGCTGCAGCTGCGCAAGCGAGGAGAAGAAGGCAGCCTTCGCCGCCAGTACCTCTGTGCCATGCGCCGAGCTGACGTGTGCGTCTGCCAAAGGCCTGCGCGCCCACGTCACCCCACACCTCCTCCTCCCAGTCGCCGGACTTAGAGACGCGAGGAGTGTCCGAAGGCCCAATCGTGACATCAAGCACACCGCAGCAAGCGCTTGCTCAATGTCCAATCCCTCGCGCCGCACAACATCTGCAAGTCGGCGATGCGAAGCTCGAACATGCGGGCAGACGATGCCACGCCCTTTGCGCGTGCAGCTCGTGGCATCCTAACTCCTGACATCCAATCCTGAGACCCGCCGCCTTCGGGCATCCTGAGCCGGGAACTATCCGCCCGGTGGGACGTGGAAGCAGCCAAGAGAAGCCTGACCACCGCCGTGCACGTCACGCAACACAAGCGACGCCACTGTCGGCATACGCGCGCGTGGTGAGACCAGATGTCTCCCGGGGGACCTGGTGCCAGAGACAGCGCACAGGGAAGACCGCCACTCACGGCATTGGCCAGGCACACCCAGCACCGGGGACATCGCCCCGGGGGGGGGGATCGGGCAGTGGGGAGCCTCAGTGAGGTCGGTGCCACCTGGAAGCCACGGACTGCCACAGCGCCAGCTGGGCGCGCTGCAGCAGGCCACCGACCCCCCGCACCCAAACCCCAAAATGCCCGCCTCTGAGGCTCCTGCCAGATCCTTGGCATGCGCACCTCCCAAAATGCTTGGCCGCACCTTCGACCTTGCGCCAGAAAAGAGGACGCAGGTTGCACTGCCAGGGTGGCTCCACACAGTGTGGCCCGGGCGTCACGGTCCTCGACGGTGATTCGACACTGCTGGCGAGAACGCGCTCATGATGGCGAACATTTGTGCACACGCAGGGGGTGGGGCGATGCCATAGGCGATGACGCAATCGGCGCGGGGCATTATGGGGCATGATGGGGGGACATTTTGACGCGCTCGCTCTGGTGGCGGCGCACTCCCACAGGGCACGTCTTCGAAACTACTTCGCTCCTTCTTCCTCTCACAAGACCAAGCGGCCCGCCCACTGATTCCTTGAGGCTCGAGGAGCTCGTGGGCGTATACGACTGCCAGGTGGAGGGAAAGCACGCGGGGGGGGCGGGGGGGAGGCCGGAAGGCGGCAAAACATCAGGTCAGCGCAGAAGCAACCACCAGGCTGCCTGTGTGCTTGGGCAAAGTGGGTCGGCGGACAACGAAGCGTGGCACCTGCTGCTGGGTGAACATCGAGGGGTGCTGCGCCACATACGCCACGGCGCGCTCAAAGTGCTCCTCCACCATCAGGCTGGCCATCGCCGCCCCGTCCCCTGCTCCACACGGCATCTCTTCGTCCTCTGCACCCCCCACACCCCACATCCCGCAGGGCCTTCACCTGCCCCTGATCTGCGCCGCGCCATGGGGAAGCCCCACACACCACTCACGAAGCCGCACCGCCTCTCACCTCTGCTGCTGCCAGCCCTGGGACAATCAAGAAATGAATTCCATGTGTACAGGCATTGCCCCTCCCTGACCGCATGGCCTCTAGGGGTACAGGCATTGCGCACCTGCAGGCGCTGCCGCACCCTCTGCCACCTTCACAGCATCCTGCGCCCTACCCTCCATCCAACCACACTCAGCCCACCTGGTTCCCTCCTTTCTTATCATACCATGTGGACTATACTCCAGGGCCACGCCTTCGCAGCAGCACCTGAGGCCAAATGCCCGCCACGCCTGCTGCCGCAGCAACATCCCCATACAAAGCCGAATGCCGATGTATGAGAGCTTGCAGGCTGGCTCGGACGATGATTCGCCGGCCCGCCGCGCCGTAAGCGGGGACTGTCACCTGGGCAGGCACGAACTGCAGCAGCACCGCCAGCTGTCCGCACGAAGCACCGTTCTCGCGCGACAGCAAGATCCACTCCGATTGCTTCGCCTCCGAAGCTCTGCTCGGACGCCTCGTCAGCCACCCCTCCACCCCCGAAACACAATCGCTCATCCGAATGCTGCTCTTGGCGAACACCAGGCGTTGCGGAGACCAAAGCAATGCGGGCACTGGCGCGACACAGATTGATGACCCGCTTTTATTGGCCGCTTCCGGGGCCATAGTGATGGCCTCCTTGCAGTGACGACTCGGCGTGCATCCGCGCGCACTCCCCTTGACCGCTATGCCGCCCTCGCGAGTGCTGGCAGTAGTGGCGCGCGACTGAGACGAATGCTTTTCGACGGTGCTCACGCGATTCGCGTGCTCCATTGCCCCCCTTGCCCCCCTTGTAAGGCACGTGCTCCATTGGCCCCCTTGCCCCCCCCTGCAGGGCACGGGCAGAGGTAGGGTGCCGAAGGAAAAGAAGCATTGGGCAGCAATGGGGCGCGGCGAAATTGCCGGGCGGCGGCTGAAAGCGGGCACGGACCCGGGAACAATGGAAGCTCGGCGGAGAAGCTGAGAGGCGGGGATCTTGCAGTGGCCCACCGGCCGATCACCTTCTCGGAGCTCAATGAGGATCTCCTGGGCTCTCCACCGCGGCCGCACCTTCAGGTAGCACTCTCAAGCTGGGTGGCAGGCGCACCGATAGGAATCCAGAGGTGGTCAGAAGCGCTCTCGGCAATCTCAAACAATCCTCAGCTGTGGACCTCGAGGCGGTCTTGCGGGGGTTTGGAGAAGGGCTCCGGGGAAAGGCGGACGGGGCACCTTAGTGTGGCAGCACACATCCCGGCAGAACTCCGCGTCGAACACCGGGTCCCCGCGTTCGCTTATGCTGTTCACCTGCGACGAGCCCCGTCCTTCTCACGGTGATCCCCTCAGCGCCACCTGGATCGCCCTGTGACGCGCCGCAGCGGCACTCCTGTGAGCGCTGCCTGTCATGCGTGGGGCGGATCCGTTCGCATCGTCCTCGCCACAGTTTCCCAATCACTGCCACCCCTTGATGCATCGCGGGCAGGGCAGCGCCCCTGGGAGGGGAGTATGGAAGTAGGGGATGCGGTATGGCAAGGGGTGTAGTGACGCGAGAGGGGGGAATGATTGGGGAGGCGTGCATGGCGATGACATCTGGGGGGCAGTGTGGTTGGCCCATGGAGGCCCCCCTGCAGACTAGGGGGGACCAGATGCACGGTGGGGGGGAAGGAGACAGATGTGTGTGCGTGATAGATGGAGATGAGCACCTTAGTTAGGGGCAAATTAGGAGGCTGACGACTTGGGTCACGGGGGCGGACAAGGTCGGGAGTAGCTGGGTTTTGGTGGGGCAGATGAGCAGGCGTGCCGGGGGTGCGTCAGCGGACTCGCAAGAGACGAGGCGGTCAAGCACGCAGCATCTTCAACGGACGCATGCACCTTACTGCTGCAGATCTCGGTCATGCCGTCGAGTGACATCCGAACAGAGAGTGCGCCAACGTCCTTCACGTCTTGATCATCCAGCTGCCACTTCCTCTGCTGCACACCCCACACTGCGCTCACGTGGCATGCTCCACACTGCGCTCACGTGGCGTGCCCCAAACTGCGCTCACGTGGCGTGCCTTGCTGCATGCCCGAAACTGCGCTCACGTGGCGCGCCCCACACTGCGCTCACGTGGCGTGCCCCACACTGCGCTCACGTGGCGTGCCCCAAACTGCGCTCACGTGGCGTGCCTTGCTGCATGCCCGAAACTGCGCTCACGTGGCGCGCCCCACACTGCGCTCACGTGGCGTGCCCCACACTGCGCTCACGTGGCGTGCCCCACACTGCGCTCACGTGGCGTGCCCCACACTGCGGTCACGTGGCGTGCCTTGCTGCATGCTCCACACTGCGCTCACGTGGCGTGCCTTGCTGCACGCTCCACACTGCGCTCACGTGGCGTGCCTTGCTGCGTGCCCCACACTGCGCTTACGTGGCGTGCCCCACACCGCGCTCAAGTGGCGTGCGTTGCTGCACGCTCCGCACTGCGCTCCCCCGGGCTGCACGTCCGCACTGCGCTCCTCGGGCTGCACGCTCCGCACTGCGCTTCCTGGGCTGCACGTCGCACTGCGCTCCCCGGCCGCACGCCCGCACTGCGCCCCCTGGGCCGCACGCCCGCACTGCGCTCCCCGGGTTGCACGCTTCCGCACTGCGTCCTCTGGCTGCACGCGCCGCACTGCGCTCCTGGGCTGCGCGCCCGCACTGCGCTCCCCGGGGCTGCACGCCCGCACTGCGCTCCCCGGGCTGCACGCTCCGCACTGCACCCTGGGCTGCACGCCCGCACTGCGTCCCTGGCCGAACGCCCGCACCGCGCCCCGGGCTGCACGCTCCGCACTGCGCTCCCCGGGCTGCGCGCCCGCACTGCGCTCCTGGGCTGCACAGCGCCCCGTCGCACGCCCGCACTGCGCTCCCTGGGCTGCACGCTCCGCACTGCGCTCCCCGGCTGCACGCGCCGCACTGCGCCCCCTGTGGCCGCACGCTCCGCACTGCGCTCCCCCGGGCTGCACGCCCGCACTGCGCCCCGGCTGCACGCGCCGGCACCGCGCTCCCTGGCCGCATCAAGGCCCTCGGGCCGCACGCTCCGGTGACCGGCGCCCCCGGGCTGCACGCCCGCACTGCGCTCCCCGGGCTGCACGCCCGCACACACTGCGCTCCCGGGCTGCACGCGCCGCACTGCGCTCCCTCGGGCCGCACGCCTCGCGACTGCGCCTTCGGCTGCGCGCTCCGCACCGCGCTCCCCCGGGCTGCACGCTCCGCACTGCGCTCCCCCGGGCTGCACGCTCCGCACTGCGCTCCCCCGGGCCGCACGCTCCGCACTGCGCTCCCCCGGGCTGCGCGCTCCGCACTGCGCTCCCCGTGTAAATAATTGAGAAAATTTATTTTCTAAATTATTTTGGAAGTACGGGGGAGAAAATTTCCGCTTGCAAAAAATGAGCCCGAGGCTCGACGAGGACTTGTGAATTTTTTGCGGATTTTCTCCCGAGGATTTCTCAAGGCAGAGCCGAGCAATCCGCGGGGTCGACTTCTCTGTGTTCTGATTGGTTACGGAGTCACGGGGAACCGTGACAGTCGAGTCAGATCTGTGTTCAGGCAGAGCCGGAACACAGAGGTGCTTTCTGATTGGTTGAGCTTCATCGGTGTCCATGCGGAGCATGCGACACAGATGACCACTTAGCAACACTTGGGCGGAGCCCGGGAAGATGAAGAGACTTTCGGAGCTTTTGAAATAAGCTGCGACAGTTCACTTCACTTCATTCTGCGAGAACTTCGGGCTCCGAGTCTACCAATTCAAAAAGTTTGAAAATTTTTAAACAAGTTCTCGTAGAATTTTCGTAAGTAACGCAGCAATGGCAGCAGTAAGCGAAACAACGAACGGAGGATCGGAGCAGTGCGACACTGTTTACACGGACCTGCGCGCAGTGACGCGGATGCTGGTAATGGCGAACAATGCGGAGAAGAAGTGTGACGCCGTCGCACCAGCTTTAGATCGGTGCATACGTTTCTTTGAGGAGGCGGAGCTGGAGAGCGCAGTGGAGACTCTGAACTTCGGGCTGGCGTCCGGCGTTTTTACACCCGCGGTGCGAAACGGGCAAGGTAAGGTGACAGAGAAGGCGACATTGAAGCCTCCGGCGAGGGACAGACCGGCTTTCATAGCAGCGCTGGGGGAGGCAGCAGAGCAGTGCGTGGAGGTGTTGGTGACGCGATTGAAGTTCAAACTCCCGGAGGTACCACAGCAGTCGGCGTCGGGGCTCCGTTCCGGCGACAAGCGGACGCGGGAGGACGAAAGCGAGAATGAGGAGGAAGAGGAAGCGGATGCTACTGTGTTTGAGGAAGGAGAAGAGGTTGCGACGGAGGAACGGACCAAGCGAGGTAAGAAAGGTGCAGGTATCTCGCCGGATGACCTGGCGCGGGACGAGGACTTGAAGCGCCGGATGGACGCGTACCTGATGCAGAAGGTGGCGGGCTACGCGCCCGCAACCGGGAAAGGTGACAGTTCTTTCCTCGCTCTGAGGGAGGCGCCTTGCGCGAAGTTGAGGAAACAGATTGTTGCGGACCCAGTTTCGGGGGAGATGAGATCGGTGTCGGTTCCGCGCCTGACCAAAGCGCAGTTCCTTGCGCAAAATATGAAGATGGTTGAAAAGATTGAGCCGGAGTCGGAGCGGGAACACTTTTTGAACTATGTCTCTTGGATTGTAAGTTTGGACAACAGGTATGCGTGGTCGGACCTGTATGATTTTGACACACAGGTGCGGGCTGACATGATTGAAGGAAGGATTGCGTCGTGGGACCCAATACAGTTGGGATTCCGCTTCCAGTACCAGTTTCTGGAGACTCTGGGAGAGGCGGGCAAGCGTCTTCTCGATGACAAGAGCGGCCGAGGGAAGGGTGTTCGTGACACCCGGGACAAAGGTGGAAAAGGTAAAGCTGACAGGAAGGACGCGGTGTGTGACTTCTTTCAACTCGCGCGCGGGTGTAAGAAGGGAAAGGACTGTGGATTTATCCACGCGTGCCGCAAGTGTAAGTCGGCAGCGCACGGAGCGTCGGAATGCGAAAAGTGACTAGCAGTGGATGAGGAGGAACGGGAGGAGGTACGGGAGCCGGTTTCGCCCGTACCAATGGAACCGGCAGATGGACAGGAGGAGGCAGCGCGGAAGAAGGCGCGCAAGCCGGAGAGGACCTGGACAGCGAAGTTTTTGGCGTTGTTCACCGCAGTGGGGGTATCGCTGGCGTCATACGGCGTGCCGGAGGCAGACCACCGCCAGTATCTGCGGGATGTGGAGGCGGTGGGCGCGGTGGTGTCACCACTGACGCTGCGGGCAGACAGATGGGCGCAGGCAGCCTGGGAGTTGCCGGGCGCGGAAGCCGTGGTTCGGGGGATTGCTACGGGTTTCTCGTGGCAGCAGGCTGAGCCAGAGGAGTTCTTCCGAGTGGAGAACTATGTGCCACCGGAGCACGAGGAGAAAGTCGAGATGAAGCTGCAAGAGGAAGAGGCAGCGGGAAGGATGGTGCGCACAGATGTTGAAAGTGTGCCCGGTGTATCTGCTCTTGGAATTGTGCTGAGAGTTGTGGACGGAAAGGTGAAAGAGAGGATTGTTCACGACCTGTCTAGACCTGTGGGACTGTCAGTGAATGACAATTGTGAGATTGACAAGAGGAGGTTTCAGTCTGTGGAGGAGGCTTTTGGATTGTTGCAGCCATACAGTTTTATGGCTAAGATTGACTTGAAAAGTGCGTACAGATTTGTGGGGATTGCTGCGCCACTGTGGAAGTTCTTGGCGAGTGAGTTCGGAGGAGTGCTGAGGATTGACACGAGGTTTCCGTTTGGGGTGAAAGCTGCCCCGGGGCTCTTCCACGACATAACTCAACTGGTGAAGTTGATGATGCAGCAGAGAGGTTTCCCGGGTATTGTGGTGTATTTAGATGACTTTATTTTGGTGGCTGACTCAGAGGAGGATTGTCAGCGGGGCTTTGAGATGCTGCTGGAGCTTGTTGAGTATTTGGGATTTGAAGTGGCCCCGGAGAAGGTGGAGTCACCTAGACAGGATTTGGTCTTCTTAGGAATTAGATTGCAGTCCAACCACTCAGGACTGGGGATTGTGACGATGAGTGTGGAGGAGAGCCGAGTCCAGAAGGTGGCCTTAGCCTGCAGGGAGATGGCAGTGCTGAAGACAGTGAGAGTGAAGGAGGTGCAGAGATTGGTGGGCCAGTTGATGTTCTGTGCACGGGTAGTGTATGGGGCCAAGATGTTCCTGAGGTCCGGGTATGATTTCATCGGGAGAGCTGGCAAGAGGAGGAGGTTCTATGACACGGTGCCAAGGGACCTCAGCCGGGACTTGATGTGGTTGGCCAAATTGTTGGAGGAGTATAATGGTCAGGCAGTGGTACTGAACCGAAGGCCTGTAGTGAGAGACTTCTTTGCAGTAGATGCTGCTGGGGAGGAAGCAGTGGACGGAGGAATGGGTGGTTTCTTCGGGGGAAGATGGTTTGCAGTGAAATGGGAGGAGGTGAGGCAGTGGAAGGTGCAGCCTTTTAGCCCTTTCAGAGATGAAGCTTCGAGTCACATTAACTACTTGGAGCTGTTTGTGATTTTCTGGGCCCTGAGGAAGTGGGGACACCTGTTGAGAGGGTGCAAGGTTGTCATGTGGAGTGACAACGAAGCAGCCAGATTGATGACAAGGAACCTGTGGGGGAAGGCAACTTTCATTCCATTGTTGAAGGAGATTTTGTTGCTGACTATCAAACATGATGTGAGGCTGGTGATGAAAAGGATCTCCACCAAGGCCAATGACTTGGCTGATGCCTTGAGCAGGAGCCAAATGGGAAGGTTCCATGACCTGCTGAAGGGGTGGTCCAGGAGGGAGGCCCCGAGGGATCTGGATGATTGGATGGTGCAGGACTGGTTGTGGGACAAAGTTAGGCCACTCGGGCCCTTTGCAGTGGATGCATGCTGTGATGAAGTGGGAGCGAACTCCCGGTGTTTTCGTTGGTGGTCCAAGGAGGACTCTTGTTTGATGAAGCAGTGGAGGGGGCTGAATGTGTACTGCAACCCACCTTTCTCCTTGCTGTGGGAAATTCTGACCCACTTCCTGAGGGAGAAGCGAGCAGCGCCCAACACAACCTCTGCAGTGTTTGTGCTACCCTTCTGGCCCACTGAGAGATTCTGGCTGGAGCTGGTAGTGCCAGCCATTGAGGCTGGGCTGTTTGTCATACTTGAGTATATCCCAGAAGACACAGATGTGTTCACCTCACCCAATGGGGTTAGGGGATTGAGAAAGGACTGTGGCCCCACAAGGTGGCCAGTGGTGCTGGTAGCCTGCCCAGTGACAGCCCCGAAGGGGAAGGCATGGAAGAAGATTGGTATGTGACTGACCATGGAGGGGGGAAGAGGGGCAATGCAGAGTATGCAAAGCCCAAGGAATGGCTGAGAGCCAGGTGGAACTTCATCTTGAGTGTTGCTGATGCGGAGAACACAAAGAAGAACCACACGACCGGCCAGAGAGCCTTTGTCAGATTTATGCTAGCCTTCGGAGAAGGACCGGTGGTACCGGTGTCAGATGAGGATCTAGCGATGTTTTATGTATTCCAGTCACAGACTTGCAAAGTATCCACCTTGAAGAGCTATACAGCTGGTGTTAGAAGATTGCACCTAGAGGCGAAGTATGAGTGGGTGCCTGTTAGCCACAGATTCCAAGTAGCTCAGACTATGAGAGGCCTGAAGAGGCTGCTGGGAGATGAAGTAAAACAGAAACTAGCAATTACATTGTATATACTTGCAAGAATGTTTCAAGTAATGGATTTTGATGACTGTAACATGGTAACTTTGTGGGCAGCAATGTTGACTGCTGTGTTGTGCCTGCTTAGAAAAGACAATGTCTGTGTTGGAAAAGTGGAGGCCTTTAATGTTAGGCGGGTCCTTAGAAGAAAGGACTTTGAGATGAGGAATGAGACAGTGTGGGTGACACTAGTGTTCTCGAAAGTGATCCAATTTGAGGAAAGGACACACAGAGTGGCCATGAGGGCCACAGGAGGAATGTTGTGCCCGAAGAGGGCCTTAGCCAAGTGTTTTGAGCTAACCCCGGCAGAGCCGGAGAGCCCGGCTTTCCTGTGGAAGTCAAGGGGCAGGACTGTGCCCATGACACACGGAGTGTTCGTGGGGGAGATGAAGAAGCTGATCCGGAAGATCGGTCTGGACCCGAGTCAGTACTCGGGTCACAGTTTTCGGAGAGGGGGGGCCACGGTGGCCTTTAACCTCGGGGTGGACCACCTGTTGATCAAACTGCAAGGAGACTGGGTCTCCAATGCATACCAGAGGTATGAGCAGTTGACGAAGGCACGGAGGCTGGAGCTGCCAAAGAGGCTGGCTGCCAGGATGAAACAGATTGAATGTAAGTGGAAGTGCATGGGTAAGCACAAGTCTGGCAGCAAGCAACTTCGGCTTGTGGGTAGCTGAAGCGCCAGCCGGTTGGGAGGAAGGAACTTGCAGAAGCCGTGAGGCCTGCAGTTGGGCTGACTCTTCGGCAACCCCGGTTGCAGACCACCTCCCTAGAAGTACTCAAAGTTTGTTGTGAAACAAAGGTGCTCATGAGCACCACCTCTGTCCCAGAAATTATCTCCCTGGGAAGTACTTGTGTAAATAATTGAGAAATTTATTTCTCAATTATTTTGGAAGTACGGGGGAGAAAATTTCTGCTTGCAAAAAATGAGCCCGAGGCTCGACGAGGACATGTGAATTTTTTGCGGATTTTTTCCCGAGGATTTCTCAAGGCAGAGCCGAGGAATCCCGCGGGGTCGACTTCTCTGTGTTCTGATTGGCTACGGTGTCACGGGGGAGCCGTGACAGTCGAGTCAGATCTGTGTTCAGGCAGAGCCGGAGCACAGAGGTGCTTTCTGATTGGTTGAGCGAGATCTGTGTTCATGCGGAGCATGCAACACAGATGTGCACTTTGCAAGGCTTGTGCCGCTTGGGCGGAGCCCTTGAAGATGAAGAGACTTTCGGAGCTTTTGAAATAAGCTGCGACAGTTCACTTCACTTCATTCTGCGAGAACTTCGGGCTCCGAGTCTAGCAATTCAAAAAGTTTCCCACACCCGCCCGCCCGGGAGGAAGGAACTTGCAGAAGCCGTGAGGCCTGCAGTTGGGCTGACTCCTCAGCAACCCTGGTTGCAGACCACCTCCCTGGAAGTCCTCAAAGTCTGTTGTGAAACCAAGGTGCTTCTAAGCACCACCCATGACTCGGAAATTATTCTCCCTGGGAAGTACTTCGGGCTGCGCGCTCCGCACTGCGCTCCCCCGGGCTGCGCGCTCCGCACTGCGCTCCCCCGGGCCGCACGCTCCGCACTGCG
>LGRX02013382.1:0-14848 GCA_001247695.2 Cymbomonas tetramitiformis | reverse complement strand
AAGTTCAAACGCGCGATTCGGATACCTAACTGAAATCCTATAGCCCCGCGCACGCAAAATGGCCTGCTCAGGCCCCAAAAAACAGCCATTTTGGCCCCCGGCGAGCACCCAAATTAAAATTTTTCATCATTTCTTCCACTAAGTAGTTCGTGATGGTCCTTGAAAGGTCCCACGAAGTTCAAACGCGCGATTCGGATACCTAACTGAAATCCTATAGCCCCGCGCACGAAAAATGGCCTGCCCAGGCCCCAGAAACGGCCATTTTGGCCCCCGGCGAGCACCCAAATTAAAATTTCTCATCATTTCTTCCACTAAGTAGTTCGTGATGGTCCTTGAAAGGTCCCACAAAGTTCAAACGCGCGATTCGGATACCTAACTGAAATCCTATAGCCCCGCGCACGCAAAATGGCCCGCTCAGGCCCCAGAAACGGCCATTTTGGCCCCCGGCGAGCACCCAAATTAAAATTTCTCATCATTTCTTCCACTAAGTAGTTCGTGATGGTCCTTGAAAGGTCCCACAAAGTTCAAACGCGCGATTCGGATACCTAACTGAAATCCTATAGCCCCGCGCACGCAAAATGGCCTGCTCAGGCCCCAGAAACGGCCATTTTGGTCCCAGGCGAGCACCCCAAACAAAAATTTCTCATCATTTCTTCCACTAAGTGACCCGTGATGGTCCTTGGAAGGTCCCACGAAGTTCAAACACGCGATTCGGACACCGACGGGAAATCCTCTAGCACCCGCGCACTCAAAATGGCCTTTTCAAGCCAAAAACCATCGATTTTGGCCGCCGGCGAGCCGGAAAATATTTTTTTGGATTTTTTTTTTCACTCCGAGTCTTACATTTGACCTTAAAAGGTCACACAACTCCCAAAAGTTGCAAATGTTGCATTATGCATGTGACCACTTTGTGACACTCGAGCTTTTTGCGACGGCTCACCTGGTGTAGAGCCTGACGATGTGTGGGGTGTGGGGTTCGCCTTGGACCTCCTCACCCTTCGCATGTGCCCTCTGTATTATAAGGATCTTCTGCAGGAGTGGAGTTCTAAAACGGCCGAGGGCAGGGAGAAGCGGGCTCTCGGAATTCAGCAGTTCACGTTGGCTGTGAAAGCCTTTCACCAACAGAAAACAGAGGAAAAGAAGCTGCTTAAGGAGAAGAAGAAAAAGGATGGGGTCTCCGCGTTGCTTGGCGGCCTCACTTCTCTCTGGGGAGTCCCCTTCTGCCGCCCTTCTGGCCCGTGCGGGCATCCCGCAGACTCGCATTGTTGGTGGCCGCAGGCGTGACGAGCCCAGACACCCGCCACAGACTCGGGATGCTCAGCCGCAGGCAGCCGGACAGGGTGCTCACCGGTCTGGGGGCGACAGGGGTACAGCTCCCCGCGCCAGACCGGCCCGCGGCGGGAAGAATCGACAACAGAACATGAAGGGGCACAGGAAGGGCTCTCACCCTTCCCCTCATAACAGACTATTGGGAATAAATGAATCTCGATCGTCGTCTAAAAACCTTCATTTTGACACAATTTTCGTCGTCTAAAAGTTATTGCCACGTCATCTGAAAAGTGCCACGTAAGCGACACGTAAGCGACACGTAAGTCGTCCCGCAATTTTTATTACAAAATATTACTGGAATTATTTATTTGTGCATGATACTTTCGTACTCGGCGAGTCCCGGTAGATTTTTTTGTTGCATTTTTGTTCATATGCGTGCATATCATTTACAAGTATGCAAATATGGGTACATCCATGTGCAATTTAGGCCAACATGCACGGTACACGTTTATGAATGTGCGTATATAGGTGCTTCAATTCCCGTAAAATAAGTTGCAACTGAGATGGGTACTAGCATATGATACACAAATCTATACCATCATACAAATTTATTCAAAATACACCAAATATTTGTCTATGATGTCTTCTAGGCAAGAGATTTCGATCATTTCACCGTGCTAAGGCTACTATATTGCTGATACATTGGAATCTATATCTTCAATCCACAATTATTTGCGGTACTTGTAGGTTTTATTTCCCTCGATAGCGAGGTAACGTTGACGGCAATGTTGACGCTCTATCGGAAAACATAAATGGCAGAGCTTTATTGGTCAAGGCAATTGCATCGCACGCAATATAGGTCGATTTCCTCTTCTCGTTGATGCCGCGGAATAATAAGCGCCCAAGTGACGTCGATTGGAATGACCAGTGTCCTTGGGGTAACCCATTCGTTCCCTATTGGGCTCTGGTCGGGATAAAGTTCCGGTTCTTGAAGGTCAAAAAACATGTATTTCCGAATTCTCCAGGTGTAGCGCCACCAAACGATCCCTAAGTCCTGTCGGACATGTCTGTCCTCGTAGGGGATGTTTAAGAACTTACATATCATCCAGCTGTCTACATTATTGCATTGAGGACATCGCATGTGGACCATTCCATGTGTATTGATAGCGTCTGCAGTGGCTTCATCGCGATCGCGTGTCCCATAAACTCCGAATCGTAGAATTGAAGGCATAACGTGGCCACGATATTGCAGGGTTTTATACCTGTAGATAACAATGCTTGCAAGGTGATTAGCAGTTGAAGCGAGCGTCGCCCATAGCAAAAGTCGAAAATATAAATTGTGAGGATAAATGTGGAGGTATAATACCTGCAGATGGCAATGCTTTCAAGGTGAGTAGCAGATGTTTGAAGGTATGGTTGAAGGTGCGTATGTTAAAAGAAACAAGGGGAAATGAATCTTCAAGGGTCGGGCAAGAGCTTTTGTACCTGGTCGTGAGTGGACCGCGGGTCGTGCAAGAGTAGTGTACCTTTGGTCCAATCAGCTTCGTATATCTCGCACATGCGGGATCACTTAGTCGCCGATTCCCGTATGCAAATGTGGGCACATCCATGTGCAATTTAGGTCAGCATGCACGGTACACGTTTATGGATGTGCATATTCGGATGCTTAAATTCCCAGAAAACAAGTTGCAACTGAGATGGGTACTAGCATATGATACACAAATCTATATCATCATACAAATTTAATCTATATACACCAAATAATTGTCTAGGATGTCTAGGAGCACATAAATAAGGGTAAGTGTTGGTGTAGCTAGCAGAATAATACATCAGTGTAAGTATCTAATGTGAACTTGCAAATATAAAATAAAGACTGTACACAAGCGTATATGTTTCCTAACGGCAGTTGCACCACTTTCCATCATCATCATTCTCGGGAGAGGCACCGGAGTTCAACTCGGGAATATAGTCCGTGGGAACCGGCATTGTCACTGGGGTTCTTATGTCAGCGACGCCTTGCTCGTCGGAGTATACATGCTCATCCAACAGTTGAAAATACCATGTTTCCCGCGTTTTGCGGATAAACCTCCACTTCGCGTAAGCGGGGTCATGTCTAGTCATGTCATATCTAGGATGCAGCGCAGGATCGACGAACAGTTCCTCGCGAATTAGAAACAAATTCCAGGATTGGCACACACGACATTTTTCGGATTCTATGTGCAGTCGTTCAAGCTGAACAGGTAAGTCTGCAGGGAAATGAGGTGCATTCATATTGGAGGTAGCGTGTTATGTAATCGCAAGCGCCACACTATAATACCTGCAGATGGCGATGCTTTCAAGGTAAGCAGCAGATGTTTGAAGGTATGGTTGAAGGTGCGTATGTTAGAAGAAACAGGGGAAATGAATCTTCAAGGGTCGGGCAAGAGCTTTTGTACCTGGTCGTGAGTGGACCGCGGGTCGTGCAAGAGTAGTGTACTTTTGGTCCAATCAAATTCGTATATCTCGCACATGCGGGATCACTTAGTCGCCGATTTTTTAATCAAAGACAAAAACACAACCGAGGCAGAAAACCCCATACACAGGCACATCAGCATATCGGCAAGAAACACAAGCCATTGACGAATGAACATTATACACTTCTACCACATTGTTAACATATGTTTAAGTATACTATTCTTATCGAAAAGTAGTCGAAAATCTAACCCTCGGGAGGTTGCAATCCTAAGTCTTACTCGAAATCAAAGTGGAATCAAGATAACATTCTGACTCGTAGCCGCCGTGGTTTCGTTGACGGTAACGTTACGGCTGAACCTGTCGGAACTTGAACCGAAAGGCAAGGTCGTTTCGAAACACACATCGAAAATACCCCAACGTGCATTTGTTGCCTTCCGCATTCCTGCACATATAACATTCATTGTAGTTCCTCCACAACATTCGAACAGTCATACCATGAGGAAGATAGTCAAAATTCCTCATTCTCATTCTGGGGGCAGTAGGGCATGTTGCATACATGCCAAGAACATAGGCAACAATACATTCTCGCTTGGATGGCATGGTTGGATGAGGTGGCAGGTGAAGAAAGAAAAGTGCCAAGCTGAAAAGTGAGTTGTGAGGACAAGGTAGGTGCTTAAATATCTCAGTAGTGTGGCCGTCGTGATTTCAGTTGGCCAATCAAATGACCTCTTTCAGGTGGGTCGGATCGAAGGCCCGCATGTCACAAACATAGCATGTCACAACATTGGAAATGTGAAACGTCGATAACAATTTCATTCAAAATATGTTCGAATACAATTATATTTAACGGTGTTCCAACGATAAGTCAATTTGCTCAATGACAAAGCTATATGCTGTCGCTATATAGCATCAATTCATCCGACGGAACTTGACCCAAGAGCTAAGCTCCTCTCTGAACACACGACAAAAAGGCTGAGTGAGCATTCCATGCCTTCGCCGTCGACGCATTGTGTATTGTAGTTCTGCCACAACGTTTGGATAGTCATACCCGGCGGAAGAAGAACTGTACTGCTGCATGGGTAAGACTCCCCGTGATTTTTGGCAAACTGGTCGATGTATGTGAAAACAGACTGCCGCTTTGATGGCATGACTATGGTAGAAGTAGAAGCAGGTGCGTCGCTGACGGGAAAAGGGGGCAAATGAGTAGTTTAGGCAAGAAATAGAGCTTATGATCTTGGAAAGTCTTTGACCTGCCGAATTATTAGCCTATCAGATACCCGGTACTAGTCCGCTCGGATCGAAGGACCTACAAGTACATATCTACTATTATTTTGCGACGAAGGCGTGTCTGCGAAGTCCATGATTATCCTGTCTGCATTGCCAATCATTCTATGAAAGCAACCTCTGAAGTATGCTTTTCGGGCACCTTAACTTGCAGATGCACATCATCAACCGACCAAACGGAGTGAGACGGTAAAATGGATAAGAATATACAAAATCTGGAGCGTGTAAGTTGGAGTGTACAAACCCCATTCTTGCTGTATACTTCTGAAAGTGAGGGGTTTTGAAAATTGTGGCGTCCGCATTTCAATGCGCACCGAGGTAACGATTTGCCCGCCAGATATCTGCTGTCTCACGACGGGGCGACCCTTTGGCCGACCTGCAAAACATGCGACGCATTTGATTTCCCAAAAGGCTAGAAACTGCAGGTAGTCCCCATAGGACCAAGCACTCATGGAATTCCGTTCTGCTGGATGCCGCGTATCCCCCGGGTACTTAAACAAAGGTCGGCATCTTGCATATGGCTGTCCTAATATATGACCCCTTGCAAAACGACAGAAAAACTTATGCCGTGCGTAATCAGCTTTCCGACAAGTTTGGGGGCTTTGCAGTAATTCGCAAGATAGCAGCCGGTACACGTTGCAAGTTGTGAACGATCTTGAAGCCCGCAGTGCAGGCAAACTGGGTACAAAAATTTCATCCGTAAAGGCAGATTATCATGCACGCTTGCGTCATACATTTGAAATTGTATCTTATGTTCCTCTTCCATCGATTTCTTGAGCGCTAGTTCTGAGGGCGAGGACTCTTCAGGGAACCATAGTAACCAAACGTTTTTATCTGGATTTTCCTTCCGCAAAGTAGCAAGTATTGTCATTGGAATTGATTGAACTGAGATGGATGGGAATAAAGGTGCGTCGATGAAGTGTCGAGCGGGGAAATGATTTTGGAAGAGAGGGGAATAGGTTTCATACCTCAATGGTCGTCGTGGTACCGCTCAACTTCATTTAACCAATATAATCAGGCAATCACAATGAAAGCGGAGGCATGTCACCCGCCCCATAAATGACATCGGTTCCACAACAACATATGTCGCCAATACTTTTGGAGAATATACTTTATTTACAATTGTCATATCAAGATATACCATACGTGTTTCATCAGCGTACTTCTGCACTGAGACAATAGGTTATTAAGACTATCAACAAATATTGACCTAGGTGCTGGCACCATGTCCTAGCAGGGAAATCATCATTGCCTAGCGAGCTTTACTTTTCTTGTTCTGATCGGATCCCGGATTTCCGCCTGGTGCCACTTTCCGCTTAGGTATAGGCCCCGCCGCGGCGGCTGCAGCGGCCTTGGCGGCCTTGTCGGCCTCGGCCTTCTGTTTCTTGGCGGCCTCAGCCTTCTGTTTCTTGGCGGCCTCGGCGGCCTCGGCCTTCTGTTTCTTGGCGGCATCCTCCTGTTTCTTGGCGGCCTTGACGGCCTCGGCCTGCTGCTGCTTGGCGGACTTGTCGGCCTCGGCGGCCTCGGCCTGCTGTTTCTTGGCGGCCTTGGCGGCCTCGGCCTCCTGCTGCTTGGCGGCCTTGGCGGCCTCGGCGGCCTCGGCCTGCTGTTTCTTGGCGGCCTTGGCGGCCTCGGCCTCCTGCTGCTTGGCGGCCTTGGCGGCCTCGGCCTCCTGCTGCTTGGCGGCCTTTTCCGTTTCCCTCATTTCGACCGCCGTCTTCTTCTCCCGCTCCTTCTCGACTTTCTCTTGCTCTTTACGATGTGCCTCTCTCTGCCTTTTCACCTCGTCGTATTCCTGCTTGCTCAACACTTCGTCGGCCAAAGAAAGAAATCCATCAGGAAACCTAATGCGCTCTTTCGCTGAGTCGACCATACCTTGCTCCCTGCATCCAAGACACCAGCACTTGTTAAAACCGATATACAAAGTATTTTTCAAAAAATGGATGTAGACATGAATGCTTACCTATCGAAAGCGACGGAACCCAATCCCAACATGTTGGCGGCTACCGAAGTGGTCCCCGAACCGCAGCACGCATCCAAGATGAAGTGATAATCGTGATGAAGAGGTAACACCCCCTCGTACGCAGATTTCCCCCTCGCTTCCCCCTCTAACTCAGGACCTCGCATATGGATATTGATGAGGTCGTGGATGAGCTTCAGCGGCTTCTGGTGTTTGTTAATTCTTTTACCCTCGGAGTTAATGGCGAATTTCGACGAGTGTACAGGGGCATATTCCCAGGTGTTGGTTCGGCAAGAAGCCACGAACTGCTTATCGACGACATCACTATCCGCATTCTCCTCCTCACCGAGAACTCTAATCAAGTTCTTCATCCAGGGAAGCCTTTTATGCACGGCTGGGTGGGTTTCGTCTGCGAGAGCAATCAGCGCTGCTTAGTCAGATTGCCCATGCTTAGACGCCAAAAGGCAATCACAGAATTGTACGTAACTTAACATCTACGGACCTGTAGGTGTTGCTTCCTTGACGTAGTAACACAAGACAAAGCACTCCATACGGTTGGCGTAGTTCCGTGGCGCAACGCCGGGTTCCAAGGTCATCATGTTCGATCTGCTCAAAGGTTTCACCCAGAACATCTTTTCGGCGTTCCCGTGGCAAAACTGCTTGGCGGCTTCGAAGAACTCGTGGTGTTGTTGGAAGCCACAGAAACATCCCCCTACCCAATCATCACACGTGGTCAAATTGTTGAAGTTGTGTAGGAATTGCTTGAACTCTCCTGCTAAGAGAGGTTTCGGGAACCATTTCTTGTTCGAGTCCAGAGCATACTCGCAATCCATAATGAAACCGGTGAATGGAAGCCTGGGAAGAGTCGTGAAGGATTCAGGTGATGCGGGCTCCAGCAGAAAGTCCTTCTTGAAAACCAACTGCGGAATCTTGTGAGTGTAGAAGTAGTCATCATCGTCGACTTGCTGGCCCTCAGGAACGTTTGACAATATTCGATAACTCACACCTGTGTGCAATGTAAACGATTAGTAATTACATAGCTACGGTGCACAAATGGAATATGAAACCGAGATACGCACCTGGAAGATCCTTTAGGATGTTTTCCGCAGTCGATGCTGTCGTCGACCCGATTTTCAGCAACATCCTGCTCTCGATATTATTCCAGTAGAACTTTATATCCTTCGGAATGTTTTTGATCAGTTTCTCTATCTTCTCCTCGTGCCGCTGTTTTTCTTTTGCAGGCCGTTGTTCAAATTGAAATTTCCGGTTCTCCTGCTCGTTCTTGCAGGAGACCTTCGGGGGCACCACTCCCGCCTGGTACAGTTGTAAACAAACCCCGTTGTTAATTGAACGCGCAAGCCGATATGGAAAAAATCAGATATCGTGAAGGACGACCAGAGGGCGCAACTTAGGTAAATTACCTTCAGTAATGTACGTATTTCTCTCTCATCCCCAGCCCCTGGGAAATATTCGCAAAACTTCCCCCAGTCTTGTTCTGGGTTGGGAAACGTAAAGGTGTCAAGCTTCTTTTGCAGCGCAATGATTTCTGCATCCAGCTCACCGTACGTCATCTTACGAGCCCAGAACTTCGACTCGGGAGCACCGGGATCCACGACAGCATCCACTGGTTTCCTTTCCTTAGGTATGGGATACCCATCTTCATCTAGGTAAGGAATGAAGCAGGGTGCACCTATGTCGTATATGTCGTTTTCGAACCCTCCCGGTTGTGTTTGCAGAAAGAGCTGCATAGAATGCCGGTTTTTCTTGAGAAAGCTCAGTTGCCGGTAGGCCGGTGTCGATTCCAAGGAGGTTGTTATGTTGAATCGTTTATGAGCCTCTGAGGCAAGCAGCATTAGGTTCTCTCGAACATTGTTGAGAGTCTTGATCTCGGCGATACGGTTGATCATATCTTTGACCGTGTACTTCCGTTCGATGACGGCTTCGTCGACGAGGTCAGTGATCTCACGTAAGTGTCCTTCGGTCAAGGGGGCCCAGCTTTCATAGAACCCCTTCGGCAGATCATGGTAGACGATCGGCTTTCCGGCTGTGGGGTCCCATTTAGGTTGCTTGGTCGTTGGTGCGTTGAGGTCAGTTGTGCCGGTCGACATACCGATTGAACGTTTACGCTTATTGCGAGATGACCCAACCGTGGCCAAGGTCGTCTCCGTGGCGTCTTCATTGTCCGGGTCAACTCCCTCTAGCAAACCTTCATTGTGGGCCTTCATCACTGAAAGCGGAAACATGAAATACCAAATCGTCAGTTAGCTACTGCAAAAACACCTAAGAGCAAATAAGAATAATGTCGGGACGGAATTCACAAAAAATGGCAGCACCTCTCTGAAGTTGTTCGAACAACTGGTACGATTGCACCGAGATAGCCCAAGCAGCCCAATGCGTGTTCTTCTTGTCTGCATTCAGCTTCTGGTGATTGAACACCTGCGTCTTCAGCGCCGCTTCGAATTCGGGATTCAAGTTCTGCTTCGGCGGCACCCGACGGTATTTCAAGTTCTCAAAACTCTTCATTCCAGCGTCTCTCTGATTGGGTTCGGCCATCAGTTTCTCCACGTGTTTTCGCATGCCAAGAATGATCTCCGTCATGTTGCGGTGCTTCATGTAGGCGTCAATGTTGTTCTGCTCATTCCCAAGCTGCGTGCGCAAACGAATTGCACGGATCATGACTATAGCTGAGAAGCTGGCCGACCGTAAACCTCCCTAAACACTTGAGTATGTAAGCCCTGAGAAGCACCTGAGAAAACTGGCATGAGTGAGACACACCTAAGGCTGCGAAATTACCGGTAATTTGAAAATGGGGTGTGGTAATACCGGGTAATTTACCGGTAATACTTTCAGTGGTATTACCAACATTTTACCGCCTGCACAAAATGACCCAACTTTCGCATCAGGGCTCCGAATTCATTTTCTAAAGTTCGTGTGGGTTTGCATCGGCCATTAGAATTGTGTCGGCACATAATATTGCTATTGCGATGATGAAGGTGCACACACCATACTATTGCTTTTTCCCAGAAGTACAGACAGTATCCCAAATCCGAGTTCTTCATGGTGCGGTTTATGGATCGGGTCCCTGCGAGGTAGCATGATCGGAAACCAATTTTGACTATGCCCATTCCGATATCGACACGATATTTCATAGGACAGCGGTATGTAGGGCGCCTCAACATGTGTAAAGGCTCCACCAGGGACCTCTGTTACCGGCGTGGGCATATTCTGGCACGCTATATGCTCATATATGCAACACAATCACATATGCAGATGTTATTATCTATGTAGCTACTATCATACTACGTATATACATATATATACATGCAGCTGTTAAAATAGCCGCGGTTTCTTCGAAAAATCAGATTGCACTTAAAACTGACCGCATGCCTACGTTCGATAGCTTGAAATTGGGATAATTGACACAATGGGAACTGGTAATTTACCAGGTAATCCCTGGTAATTGGTAAAGTACCAATGCGGTAATTGGTAATTTACCGGTAAAATCTTAAGTATGGAGGGTAATTCAGAAACAGGGGTCGGTAATACCAGGTAATTTACCGGTAATTACCGCACCGGTAATTTACCAAAAAAATTACCCCGCAGCCTTAGACACACCTGATTCATTTCGATGGCGCTCAAGTTCATGAAGAGACGGCATTCGATGAACTGAAACGCTTCCGTTCGATTTTCATGGTTTGCGTGCTTTGCTTCATCCGCCTTGACGCAGCGACGCTTTGCCTCCAGCAAATGCTGATGTCCAAAGCAGGTGAATCTGTAGAATAACAAAGAAAGTGTAAGTTGGAACACATATGCATGCATCCATCAACGCAATGGGTCTTACCTGTATCTGCCTTTCCCGATGTCCGCCCAAACGAATGCCTCTGGGTTGGTGCTTGTTGCATCTTTATGATTCTCTATGACGGAAATCAGGGCTGGAGATCCCGAACCGGTGTGTGGGTTCCAGTACATCATTTCGGCAATAGCCTGGGCGTGATGTTCGTCCAGTGGTCGAGGGCGATGCGCTCCTTCTGCATCATCGATGTACTGGATGGGGATTCTCCACGATGTCGCACATGGATTATTATTGTCGACCAACTTATGCATGTCATCGATTTCCCTGATGGCCCACATAAGCAACGTATACTTGGTTTTAGTAATGCACATACACCATCAAAAAAAGCAATGGTCGTATAAGTAAATCTCAGGAGGGAAGATGCATACTTGCGAATGGCAGCCTGCTTTTTTTGCTCATCTGCCTCGGTTTCATCGGCGGTCTTCGGAGTCTTTGAAGGGGACACAATCTCCTCATCACCCTGCTCCATGATGAATGCAGGAATTGGCCGCTGCGGAGTTCCAGCTGCAGGAGATACAAGGCCCGCTGATGGGAGAGGGCTTGCCGCTGATGGCCCTGGAGCAGGGCTTGCCCCTGATGGCCCTGGAGCAGGGCTTGCCCCTGATGGCCCTGCACCTGCAGGGTTTGCCCCTGATGGCCCTGCACCTGCAGGGCTTGCCCCTGATGGCCCTGCACCTGCAGGGCTTGCCCCTGATGGCCCTGCACCTGCAGGGTATGCCCCTGATGGCTCTGCACGTGCAGGGCTTGCCTCGCAGGAACCTGAAGGGCTTGCTCCAGAGAGTCTTCGAGATTTACGAGTGAGAGGTGTAGTTTCAATTGAAGGAGGTGTAGCCGTTTTTGTATATGGTAGTTTACGACCCGTATCGTCTCCACCAACTGGAGGTTGCGTTGGCACCTCAGCTTCAGCTTCAGCTTCAACCTCAGCTTCAGATGGAGGCCCGTGACTATCGAAACCTTCTCACAGCACAAAAGCAAATCAATTCTCAGTATTTGAATACATATATCATTTTTGTGACCTAAGACGGAGAGCGAAGGAGAAAGGGAGATAGAGAGCGAGAGATGTTTTATATCGGCTCACCGGCATCGCCTTCAGGGTTGGCAACTTGTTGCGTTGGAACCTCAACATCAGATGGAGGCCCGTCACTATCGGAACCTTTTCACAACACAAAAGCAAATCAATTCTCAGTATTTGAATACATATATCATTTTTGTGACCTAAGACGGAGAGCGAAGGAGAAAGGGAGATAGAGAGGGAGAGATGTTTTATATCGGCTCACCGGCATCGCTTTCGAGTGCCGAGTTGGCAACTGGTTGCGTTGGCACCTCAGCCAAAGATTGAGGAAGAAGGTCCGCACTGCCGACACCCCCTGCCATCACGAAAGCAAATTAATTCTCAGTATTTGAAGAGATAACATTTTATCTAAGATAGAGAGAGGGAGATTTACCTATGATCCAAAGGTAGTGTTTCGATCTCACGAGTTCGTCGTCCTTTCCAGCTTCCTTATTTGCAAATCGGATGCGGGCCACCGTCGTGTCGTCTTCACGGACGCTGCCGTCTGGAGCTGTCCACGTCGGGGCGCTGTCCAAAATGTAGGCATATCCTCGTTTGTGGAATATCGGTGTGGTGTCAATGACGACGACATCTTTCTGCATCAAAGCAGTATCTTGTCCTTCAGGTCGAGGACGGACGGGCTCGTCTTGCACTGGGGCCTTTTCCGCCGCTTTTTGCAAGTTTTCGACGGACTCAGATACTTTCTCTGGAACGTTCTCCGCCAGGAGATGATCTTCGGCTTTGCGAATACTCCCAAGATCTGGAAGATACTGTTGCGATCAAACGGATAGGTGAGAAGCAGCGGAACGCGATAAGCATTAAAATAACATAAAATTGACAGAAGGGGTGAATTTTGAAACCATTACCTCGGAGACAAACGCGGCCCATGTCGAGATGTGCAAAGTCGGTTCAACGATCTGGAGATTATTGTTTTTGGGGGTGTATTTCTTTGAGTGGAGTCGAGAATAATCCTCGTACTGCTCGGTGTGAATAGTATGCAATGTATCCACAAGTTCGGTGAAGCACTTGAGCATCTTTGGGAAATATTCGTTTTTCAAGTAGTCTGCTTCACCAAGATTCTTGTGAAGATTGTCGAGTCGCTCGTTGTCTTGCGTGATAAGCATGTACTTTGCATCGATAGCTCTGAAGATATCTTCACGGCGGAATTGCCGGTTCGTGATGAAAGGCGATTCAGAAAAGCAGTCAGAGGCAGCAGTGTACATTTTGGGCACTGTACCGCTGGGTCTCTTTCTTATGGGTTGCGCGCCAGGGCAAATGAATTTATCCATTGCGAGCATAATGCCTAAGAAGCGAGGATGCTCTGCTATGTCCTTGTCCTTGGCGAGATCGATATACGTCTTGAACCATTGTGCAACAACGGTCATCTCGGTGTCAGCGTCAGGTTCAGGGATTTCAGGGCGACCAAATGACAATACTTTGTCGATGATGATTCCCGCTAAGAGGTGCTGAGGTACTGAAAAGAACGAATGAATTCGAAAGGCTGAATTAGAAAAGATAAGCAGAAGATAAATAAGGCCTGAATTAGAAGGAGAAGGAAAACGAAGGGAAGAATGAGAGAAAATACTGACCAATTTTCCCAGTTCTCCCTTGCACGGGCTGCTGTTTGGGTACGTTTCTCTTCGGCATAGTATGAACGAAGTCCACGAACGGACAGCATCCCAGAGCCTGTTTATCAGCGACCACGAGTGCAAAAGGTTCGAAATTCTCGCCCGCTGCCATCGTCATCATGCCATGAATCACAAGCATCGACTCGCCGACAAGACTGTCTGCCTGCCTTGGAGTCTTGAGGAGTGGGTACTCGTAAGCTTTTGGGATGATGCTCATGCTCCACCATCCCAGACCATGTGCACCGCTTGTTTCCTTCGAATACATATCTGCAAGGACTGGAACGCTGTAAAAGTCATTATCACAAAGCTTCCGGGCAAAGGAATAGGCCTGAGGAGGCCCTTCAACTGAATCCGCGCCCTCTTCGGAAGAAGAACTCATAACCCTGCATGTCACCATGCACAGAAAACACAAATTAAGAAACGTAAATCATGAATGATATAAATATAACACGGCCCTGCTAAACAACATCATATCATATCTTTAGTATATTCATCTCTGAGCAATGGAATTATGTACACCAAACTTTGGCCCGAGATTTTCCCGGTTACCGCAGAAGGGTTTTATAACTTCATTCCAGAGCCTAGGTACTAGGTTTGTCCGTTTGCACGGCCGCGCCATTCCCCCGTTCTAGAGATGAATAACAGCAGAATATTTGAGATGATTGCATAATTATACACAACAAAATACTACAACAACAAAATATACACAACACAATATGCACAACAAAATATGCACAACAAAATATGAATAAAAATATCATATATACACGTTGTGTCCTATTCCTCCGCCCGCAAGTACAGCGGGGAGGGCTCGCGGGTGAAGCCATGGCCACCCCGGATGCGGCCTCGGCCGGGGGGAGCACGGTGGGGTGCAACAGGCTCCCCCACGTAGAGCTCATAACGGTACGACCACCTCCAGATCATAGGAGGTGGTGGTGGGGGAGGAGGTGGTGGTGGTGGGGGAGGAGGAGGCGGTAATGGGGCAACTGGAAAATAAAGCGGCAGAGGAGCAACAAATGCAGAATCATATGCGGACCGACTCAGTCGGTTCCCGCACATCTCCAAGAACAGCATATGGTCCTCAGGGAAAGGAGTGACTTCTCGGGTTCGCTTTGGCATCTTTACCTTTAGCTATGTGTTTGAGAAGCTCTTGAGTTTAAGACCTATAAACAACAAAAAACACAAAATTGATTTAGCCATGTCTTTGATTCTGCCGCGCTGAAAAGGAAGAGCTGAAGGTGAGCGACTCATCCGCGGATGAGTCGCCCGAAGAATAGAGGGAGCTGAAGGGCGACTCATCCGCGGATGAGTCGCCCGAAGAATAGAGGGAGCTGAAGGGCGACTCATCC
>LGRX02013381.1:0-59156 GCA_001247695.2 Cymbomonas tetramitiformis | reverse complement strand
AAAAAAACACCAAAATTCTCACTGGGAATTCCCGTTTTGCAGATTCCATGAGTTCTATATGGAAGTTCCCATTCCCATTCCCAGTACCCCCCCCTCTGTGTGAAACGAAACCTGAGTTTTGGGGTTTTTCATTTTTCAATTTTTTTCAATGAATCTTAATGAAAAAAAAACTTAGGTTTCGTTTCACACGGGGGTACTGGGAATGGGAATGGGAACTTCCATATAGAACACATGGAATCTGCAAAACGGGAATTCCCAGTGGGAATTTTAGAAAAAACCTTATTTTTTCTCATAACTCAAGTTTGAAATACCTCAACTCAGGTTTAATTTCACACAAGGGGGGGGAAGGTACTGGGAATGGGAATGGGAACTTCCATATAGAACACATGAAAAATAGAAAACGGGAATTCCCAGTGGGAATTTTAGGGATTTTTTCAAATTTAAAATATTCTCCTAATTAGGGGAAAAAAAAAAACACCAAAATTCCCACTGGGAATTTCCGTTTTGCAGATTCCATGAGTTCTATATGGAAGTTCCCATTCATTCCTGTTACGTGTGAAACTCATTTGGTTTGGGTTTTCCATTTTTCACTTTTTTTCAATGAATCTTAACGAAAAAAAAACTTAGGTTTCGTTTCGCAGGGGGAGGGGCTACCGGGAATGGGAATGGGAACTTCCATATAGAACACATGAAAAATAGAAAACGGGAATTCCCAGTGGGAATTTTATATATACATATTTATATATTATTTTTTTTGTTTGAAAACTATCCCCCCCCCTGTGTGAAACGAAACCTACGGTGAAGTATTTCAAACTTAAGTACGAGAATTCTCGTTTCAGAAACGGGAATTTAATATTTGTTTTAATGAATTTTAAATCAACAATTCAATGATGACGGGAACACCTCAGAATTCCCGGAAGTCTCGCTTTATGGTGACGGGAACACGCAAAATTCCCGTTCGACTCGTAAGTATGGCATTCCCATCGGGAATTCCCGTTTTCCCGGGAAATTCCCGGCGGGACTGGCCATTAATGGATATGACGTAGAGAAAATCGGTGTTCACATTGTTACCTGGAAAGCACTTGATTCGATGAATATCTCAGTCTATCACCATCTGATTGGTATGATACACCTCTTTTCAAAAGGGGGAGGAAGGAGTATAGATTCATTCATTCTTCATACAGCTGCCACAAATTGATTTACATCATTGTGATTTTGCTTGGAAGATTAAAAATCTTATCAAAAGTTCCAGCATCTGTGTATAGCAGTCATAAAGTTTGATGACACGGTGCATCATGCCGATTGAAGCATCAAATGAAGTCTTATTTGACTTACTGACACATGATGTTCATTATGAAGAAATCATGGATGCATATTTCTCTGGCTCTATCATATTATATGAAGGGCACTGACATAGATAGGAGAACGATGGTTCTTCAAATGTGAATAAGCTATATTGTAAGCTTACGACCATCATTTTGACGTCAACAGCCTGTGAGCCTGAGATGCTGATTGTTGAATTTCAAGAGTTGTAGAGGCTAGATCGTATTTGTCCTTTGAACGCGCCATTTTACGGCAGCACCTAATAGGTACTCGAGTGGGAAACTTAAACCATAGTCGTGAATTCGTTCGGAGTTTTCTCAATAGCTTATATCATATTTCCAAAGAACGCGTAATCGCTTTCTTCAACTCCATTGATCCCTCGACACAACACCCTGTCCTATTCGCCGTGAATGCCGACAAGGTCACTGAGTTTCGCAGAACTGGGCAAATAATAGGCGCTCTAGCTTTTGACCGAGGTGCAATAAAGGCAATCTTTCTCGATGATCCGGTCGTTCTTGAAGGGCATGACGCCAAGGGTATTTCACAAAACATCCTAAATGGCTACTATCCAAATTCATGGTCCTCCCACAAGGACCAACGCGCGATGACTATTATGAGTGCCACATGGATCTTTGAGGCGTATACGTGCTTTTGGCATCATATTTATGAGTCAATTGAATAATTTCCACTACAGGATCGTCCACGCGTGTGCTAGAGGGGCGTGCTTAAAGGGTGCGCTTTTGATATGTTTTTTATCGAAATCGTCGAAAAAAAGATGGTCCTCCCACAAGGACCATAGTCTTTAACCGTCCTAGCGGTTGCATGGTGCGCGGTGTTGGCCGCGCATGGTCGCACACCTTGAGTTTATGACCAAATATGAAAACTTAGTTGGATAGTCCACACTCTAGTCGCCATCTGAGCTCTCGTTTACCGTGGCGGCTGATCACTCCCGAGTGAAATAAGGATTTTGTGATTTTTGCACTTCTAATTTTCACTTCGCGTCAAGCTAACGAGTGCACATCGCTCACATACTTGCCCATATGGCTTATGTTAAGCTTTCAAAAAATCATTTTATGGATATACTTCAAAAGTTTAAGCACCATACGCTCCTACTACACTGTGAATGCACTCTAGCGGGCATCGTGGATAATGGGTCATGTTTGCACCGATTATCCCATTCCGGCTAAATAACCGACTAAAAAGGTGTACGGTTGTTAATAATAATTAGAGATGGCCAATATATGCACTCCAACATGACGTATGACCCAAATATGATGGGGACATGTGTATAAGATCGATATGCTCGCATGGACGCAGGTGTAGCCTGCACATACTATTCCCAAAAAATTATTGAAGATATCGTATCTTTTTGTGCCTTTTTGATTTTTCAGAAAAAATGCAATCTGAAAAGTTGAGGGTGCTTGTCGTAAATGCGAACGCCATGGATATATTGGGTGGATCCAGGCCGGACCAAGCATCGAAGTAATTAATATATGTCCCATTGATACTAAAAATCATTGGGCGCGCCTTCTAGATCCGAACAAATGCCCAATTAAATTCTTGCAACATTGGTCCTTGTGGGAGGACCATAATCGATTATGGTCCTCCCACAAGGACCATGGGATAGTAGCCATAAACACCTTGGTTGTTATATTCAGATTTAGCTTGCACCAGCTACGCACACAACTAACAGGGATGGCCTTCGATGGGCAATATTTCAACTTAGATGTGCCGAGATTTCCCTACAGATCTGCAACCCTTGGGAAAGCTTTCCATAGGCATGCCATCCCTGTGCCCTCCCTATGCCCGCCCTTGGGAACGCTCGGGAAAATCCGGAAATATTTTCCAAAGGCTTGGAAAGTTTTCCATAGGGTATTTCCATAGGGATACCCCCTTTTGGAGTTTCCATAGGCTTTCTATAGGGCTGTATGCCTATGGAAAAGGACGTTCCATAGGCATGGAAGGCCGTATAATCACCCTATGGAAAAGTAAACATTTCCATAGGACGACTATAGGCATAACCAGGACTATGGAAAACCCTATGGAAAATGTAAACCCTTCCATAGGGCGGCTATAGGCATAGGGGGCCGATGGAAAGCCCTATGGAAAATATAACTTTCCCATACGCTTTCCATAGGCATGTCCAAGGGCGGGCGTAGGGCGGGCGTACGGATAGCGCACCTATGGAAACTTAGCGTATACTATGAGTTTTCCACAAGGTTTTCCATAGGGCGGGCATAGCGATAGTACACCTATGGAAATGTACAATTCGCCCTGCGTATTCTCGGGAATAAAGTCGTAATTCCATAGGGCCTTCCATAGGGATGCCATAGGTATGGTAGGCCTATGGAAACGTATAATTCACTCTGCGTATTCTCGGGAATATCAACGTAATTCCATAGGGCTTTCCATAGGGCCCCCATAGGGATAGTATACCTATGGAAATATACAATTCATTCTGCGTATTCTCGGTCAATAAAGACGTAATTCCATAGGGGTTTCCATAGGGTTAGCTATAGGGATAACACAGGGTGAGCATGCCGTAGGTATACTCCTGATACAGGTGGCAAAGTCGATACCTATAGTATCCATATGGAATACGTTTCCACACGTATACCGTACGTATGGAACCGAGTTCCATAGGTATAGCCAGCCTATGGAATGAGCTTTCCCAGGGGTGAGCCACCCAGTGGAAAGGTCTTCCGTAGGTATATCATCCGTATGGAAACATGTTTCCCAAGGGATACCGTACCTATGAAAGGGTTTCCATAGGTAGATCATTCGGTATAACCATTCAGGTTTCATAGGGTGAGCATAGGGTGATGATTCATGATATATCCAGGCTTTCCATAGGGCTTTTACTACATATATACATATTAATATACAGAATAATTCCATCTATGAAATGAACAAGTTATTCGTCATGTAAGTCGCCCACAAAATCTACATGCCTATCTAGTATGAGCATCATCTTGTCTTTATCATATCTCCATGGTGGATCATTGAAACCGAGTTTGTGCTCGCCGAGATAATATACCAACCTATTTGCATCGGGTCGTCCAGCTGGAATTCTCTTGGTCGTGATGAACCGGTCAAAGTTCCATGGAATGGGTACAATGCACACCAAGCACTCAATCTCAAATGCTTGGATGAAAACCTCGGAAAGGTCCCATGGCAAGTCCGACCTCAACATCATATTGTTCGCCACGGTATCTTGAAATGCTGCCTTCAATGGAAACCATCTTACTTTGAGGAAAACAAATTGTTTCCTGCCAATCGGGATGCTATAAATTTTCAGAAGCTCGCCGTACCTGCAACACATACTTTCCAAAGGGTGAGCATAGGGTGGGCACAGGGTGGACATAGGG
The DNA here is from genome assembly GCA_001247695.2 of Cymbomonas tetramitiformis. Classification (NCBI taxonomy): domain Eukaryota; kingdom Viridiplantae; phylum Chlorophyta; class Pyramimonadophyceae; order Pyramimonadales; family Pyramimonadaceae; genus Cymbomonas; species Cymbomonas tetramitiformis. The sequence goes on along the minus strand of LGRX02013381.1, from coordinate 54,465 downwards.
CGGCTATAGGGTGGGCATAGGGTCAACATAGGATGCAAGGCAATTGTGAATTGGGCATAGGGTGAGCATAGGGTGGACATAGGGTGATCATAGGGATGTTATAGCGTGGACATAGGGTGATCATAGGGATGTTATAGGGTGGGCATAGGGTGAGCATGTGGGAGGGATACACTTACGATGAAACGTAGTCACAACCGGCAGATCGTCGTTCTCCGCGGGTGTAGTTATCTTCCATGATACCAAGAGCTCGGCCATCTCTGGTATCAAATATAGCATCGGCAGGAGTTCGTCCAAGCGCCAAAACCTAAATACCTTGTACGGCTTTCCCGGAATAAGCCGTCCGTTACGTCGAGAGCTGGGGTGACACCGAAGTTTGTGGCAATGGAGGCACTGGGTAAGGTCGTCATGCCGGCCCGGAGTGAAGATCATGCATTCATTCCTGCAAACGTCGGCGGTATGGTACGGCAGGGCAAAATCCTTCCACATAGACAAAGCTTGTTTGAAGGAGGTCGGGAAACCATTTCGTCTCTGATTGCCGATGATGTCAACGTTGCCAATCACCGTTTGCCGCATGAGATTGAAGATTTGATCAAACATGGATTGGGTAGCATTGTGCTCGGATTTCGTTTCCAGCAGATCAATGACAAGACGATGCATTGTTGAAACCTTCTCGGCATAGACGTGATCAACGACCTGTGAAATCACGAGAGGCATCCCCAACTTTACAGGAACTGCAAAATAAAAAAAAGGCATTTCCCTCCGCATGTCCACCCTATGCCCGTCCTATGCCCACCCTATGCCGACCCTATGGAAACATCCAATGCTTTCCATAGGCATGCCTACCCAGTGAACCACCTATACCCGCCCTTGGGAATGCTCAGGCCCACCCTATGGAAACATTCCATGTTTTCCCAACCTATGCCCGCCCAATGCTCGCCCTATGCCCACCCACTGGAAACGTCCAATGCTTTCCATAGGCATACTTACCCAGCGCCCTACCTATACCCGCCTCTGGGAATGCCTGTTCCCACCCTATGGAAACGTTGAACGATTTCCCAACCTATGCCCACCTGTTGGCATACGTACGCCCACCCTTGGGAAATACAGAAAGAGGGGTACCTCTTGGTTATCCATATCCTCATCGTTGGCAACAGGACTTAGGAGACGGGCACAATGTTCTTCCAGCTTTCTCAAATGATCCTGGAGAATTTCGTCCGCTTCTGCATTGGCATCTTCCATGTCATCATCACCTCCAAGGGAACCACCATCACCACCATTACGGTCACCCCCGTCATCACTTGAAGTATCGTCTTCACTACTACTTTCCCCCATGTATACCGCTCCTTGCCATCTCTTGTATAGCTTCGTATGTCGTTGTATCGTTCGAAGAGGTTTTTCAACTTGTAGTCGGCACACGGTGCAAGGACATGGTGGCATGTCGACCCCGTGGTTGTTTAATACTGGCCCACAACACACCATCCATACCAGCACGCATGACTACTTGGAACCGTTGCTTCCTTTTTAACTTTTCATTTGCTAGGCATAGGGTGATCATGAGGTGGTCATAGGGTGGGCGTAGGGTGGGCATAGGCATGGAAACAATACGATGTGTTCCATAGGGCGGTCCGCCCAATGACATCCCTATGGAAGGTGTTCAATACCTTCCATACCATGAACGTAGGGTGGACATAGGGTGGACATACGTTAGGAATGCTGTATTCTGGTTCCATAGGGATGCCCACCCTATACAACCTATGGGAAAATAACTTGAACTTTCCATAGGGATATTGGGTTGATATTCTATGAACCAAGGCATGGTATCGAAACTTTTCGACCGTATCGATAGTTTTCGATAAGTTTCGAATGAGTATCGATCGATATGAATAAGTACTGTGTGAATATCAATCGATATGAATAAGTACTGTGTGCATATCAATCGATATGAATAAGCGCGATGCCAATATCAATCGATATGAATAAGTTCAATGTTGATATCAATCAATATGAATAAGTGCACATTTTTTTCCACGTATCGATATATTGATATATCAATATGACCTGAGTGCACACAACATTGCAAGCAAATACACAAGGCAGTGAAAAAATAATAATGAATTAGACCATACAATGCTATCTAGAACTCTACAGTGTGTTAAGGCATGCCATCATGGAATGCTCAATTGTGCCTTATGTAAGGCCTTTCCTTAAGTCAGAATGCATGGCCCCCACCTTAGAGAAGGCGCGCTCCACACCTGCCTGCTGGATGGAACTTGATGTGACGGTGCGGTTGCGGCTCATATATTATGCCCCCCCTATGACGCTAGGAGGTACGTATACCGGGATCTGAATATGGGTGTTCGACCAACATAAATCCAATATTTGGGTAATCTAAGATCGATTAATCGATACTCATATCGATTAATCGATATGGCCAATCGCGGTACTTTAATTTTGTATGATCGATCGATATGAATAAGTGACCTGGAGGTATCAATCGATATGAATAAGTCCCCAAGGGGTATTCGATCAATATGAATAAGTAGTCCAAGGGTATCAATCAATATTCAATATTTCGATATGCACCAAATTCATATCAATAAATAAAAATTAATCGAAATATCGATAGTATCGAAAATATTGAATATCGATACCATGCCTTGCTATGAACGGTCGAGGTGTTAACCCTATAATAGTGGCGTCCGTAGGGCTGGAAATAATTACACAGGGATGGAAAAACCCTATGTAAAACCTATGGGAACGCATTTCCATTGGCTTTCCATAGGGCAAAAACCTTTCCATAGGGCACTTTTAAATCCCCTATCTGAAAATCGTATGGAATGGCTCTGGAAAATTTGCCACAGGCCCCAATGGAAATCGTTTCCACCGGGTGATCATAGGTTGGCTCACCCCATTTTCGGGATTCCATAGGTTATTTATAGGGATGGAATTAAAAAAATGAAAAATAGGGCAGATTAAAACAGGCCCTTTTTGGACCCTACAACAGCAACACGCCGCACTTGGAAAATGCCTATGGAAAATGCAGAATTACACTGTTAAGGAATGCCACAGAGATCATCCCTATGATTGTGGCGTCCATACCTGTGGAATGGCCTGGAAACAGGTTAAAAAACATCACCAATGTACCCTATGGAAAATCCGGAGCCTGTGGAAAAAGTGGTGTGCCCTATGGGAAATCCAGAGCCTATCCCTATGGAAACCCCTATGGAAGACCCCCTACCGCCGCCAAAAACCCCCCAAATAAAATGAGCTTGTTCGATCACCCCCAAGAAAACAAACCATTTGTTCACTGACGAGGGGGGCAAAAAAACAAAATTGCGGCCTGTATGCGCTGTTTTGGCTAGTCGAGATTTTATTTCTGGAACTTCAAAAAAAATCGGGATCTCATAGGTTCGATTGAGACTGAGAACGACGGCCACCTCTAGACCATTACGAAGGGTTGATTACATTTAATCCCAGTTTAAATTTTATAAGTCGATTATCTCCGATGCAATGTCACTGAGAGTCTGAGACATCGCATCGTCATCATCGTCGTCATCGTCGATCGTGCTCGCATGACGAGTCGATCCGATGTGACTTCTGAACGGCAAAGTTTTTGAGCACTTCGATTTTTCTGAACGGTCAAGTTCAAACTCACGTTATTGCACTCTTCACAGTTCGCCGTCAGCAATGTTGCAGCAGCCTCGCCAGTGAGTTGCGTGCTGTGATATTTTTAATTCTCACAGGTTGCAATATGGCACTGGTTTGCAGTGCATGTTTTGGTTATGCGTGTGTATTATTTTGTGTGTGCTTCGCGCGCTCATACTTGGCATGCGTGAAACTTTGACTAGGAGTGAACGGGAAATTCCCGCGAGTCCTTTGCACTCGAAATAGTTGGTTCAAATCCAACTCACTCCACATCCCCCTTTTACTTTCCTTTGCTTCTTTCGTTGACGACTGCTATTTTCTTTCTTCTTTACTAAACGTTAGTTGGTTGGTTTCGTTTTTCAGATCCGCTGAAAACGTTCGCGTGGCGAAGTCATATTAGGTTTTCATCTCGCGTTCATATTCGCATTTATTTGAGGTTGCTCGGTTGTTAATTATGTTTTCAATAAAGGTTTATTTTGTGCGTTTCCGCTTTTTACTAAGTGTTGGCTCTTTACTTTCCTTTTCAGATTGGCTGTTTTCGAGGAGGGCGAAATGGAGGAAATCGACCGCCTCGAGTACAACGTCAACTTCAAGCATCCCTTCAAACATTCTAGGTTGATAAGTCCTTTATGTTTTCAATAGAATATTCTTTTGTGCGTTTCCGCTTTTTTACTAAGTGTTGGCTCTTTACTTTCCATTTTAGATCGGTTGTTTTGGAGCGAAGCGAGATGGAGAAAATCGACGGCCTCGAGTACAACGTCAACGTTTAGGTTGGCATCTTGTAAATAGAAAGAGCACGAGAAGAACATTATTTTGCGTATTGTAAATAGAAAGTGCACGAGTAGAACATAATTTTGTGTATTCGTTGGTATGATAAATTTTGATAGTCCCATTCGTATTCCTTTCTGCCTAGCTAGATACATGTTAATCGTAGTAAAGATGCTCGAGTATTTTGTTTATCTCGCAAAGTGGAAACATAGTGAACACATGCATGTTGCTAATGTGCAATATGTGCAATCAGTGCTACACGTACAGTATCCCTATACTGCCCCACTACCGGTGCCTATGGAAAGTAAATATTAATTAAGTTCCATACGTATAGCATCCCGATATTATCCCTATATCGTGCCTATGGAAACCATATATATCTACTGGTTCCATACCTATACTATGCCTATAGTAAATAGTTTCCATACGGATAACATACGTAGGGAAAGATGTTTTCCATACCTATAATATACGGTTTTCATACGCATGGTATCCCTGGGGAAAAAGCTTTCCGTAGGTATAGTACACCTGTGGAAAATGCTCTCCATAAGTATAATAACCGTATGGAATATGAATTCCATAGGGCGGGTCACCCTACGGAAAGCGTTTCCATAGGTATACTCCTGATGCTGTTAACGGAATCATACGTATAATATCCGTATGGAATACCTTGCTGAAATCTGTATAGGCAGCCCTGACTGGGAGTCCCGGTGCAGGCCCCTATGACAGATTCCTAGGACCAACACTGGACTACTGACTGATCTGTAGGTTCGTACTGTGACACACGCTGTGTCACAGGTAGGCTAGACACCGAGACCGTCCGAGACCGTTCCGGGTATATCTAGCTTAGGGTTTATTTATCTTACACAGTTTATCCACACGAGTACGGGAGTTTCTGATATCTAGTGTACTTGGATATTCCGGTAGGTCGTGGCCCCATCCACGTTTTCATTCCACTTGCTATCTTGGCCATGATTGGCTAAGCAGCCGCTTGAAGAGGTGGTGCGCACTTGCGCGTTTGGGTGCGACTAGGATTTGGACATGATTTTACGGTAGACGTATTTTGCGGCTTCGAGTCATGGGCACCGCGCGTTGCTATTGCTTGGGATTGGCAATGTTCATTTGCGTTACTTTACCTGCCCTGATCACGCTGGTTTACGTATTTTGGGCTGGTGCTCCGGACACCTTCGACCACGCCGACATTTGCAAGTGCCCTTCGCTCTTTTCGCCGCTCCGCACGTTCTGCCGTTACGTCATCCCTCCATTTCCGCCACAACACCCAAACGTGCTGCCGCGCATCATCTTTTCTCTGGCTTTCAGAAGAATGGCGACATCTACACGAGCTCGTAAACGCCTATTGAAGGACTCCGACTTGGACGCCTCTATACGGCTTATAGATGCGGTTCGGGACACCCCAACCGCTAGCACCCCGCCTGTGGTGCCCCCTAATCCTTCCAGCAACTCCGACGCCGCTGTCGCGTTGCGGAAGCATCTCGTTGACCAACACGCTGCGGTCGACGTGGTCTACAAGGGGAGACTACATCGGGCTTGGGCCAAGGGTATCCGCGAGGATATCCTTGGTTCCAAGAAACATCATTATCGTGGTACCGACGACACCGACCGCCTCTCCGAGTTGGTGGTGCAGCTTCGGACCGAGTTTGAGTCCGCTGGGCTGGACTTGGCCCCCTTTGACCTCGACGACCCCACCTCTTTGGTTATCGAGAAGGTTAATGGACTGCTCTATGACGTCTTGGCCCTCGTCGTGGAGCGCAACTCTGTGGCCGACACCTGGCTTCGGGGTACGGACTCTTCGGCTGACCGAGATGGACGTCGTGCCCTCATCGACATCATCAAGGGGAGCGTGCCGACGGTCCTTCGCGAGAGCCACCAGCAGGAGCATGCGGCGCTTCGTTATCCCGCGGGCGTTGACCCGCAGCCGATCTTGGCTCGTGAGCAACGTCTGGTGCGGGATAACCGCGCTCCTGACTGGCAGCCCACCGACGAGACCCGTAAGTTGTCCCTCTACAACCGCCTCGACCCCGTGTTCTACGCGGCGGTGAAGGTGCGGTACCCGCTTGCGAGTGACCTTAGCGGGGTCACTCTCCGCTCGCTCCAGGCGCTCGTCGTGGCCATCTTTCAGGCCTGGGCGCAGTCGGATGATGGGGCGGCAGTGCGTGAGAAGCAGACACTGGGGGCGGGCGGTAAGCCCTCCGCCCTTATCACGTCTTCTGAGTACGCGGTCCTTCTCGACGAAATCGCCGCCTTGAAGACGCTTGTGCAGGGCAATCGTGCGGGCGCGGCTCAGCGACAGCAGCAGCCGCAGCCGCGCGGTAAGCAGCATCCGCGAGGCCATCGAGTGGGTGTGCACCCGGCACCGTCTGTGGGGTTCGACAGGGACAGCATGAAGGCCAAGCCCCTTTGCCACCGTTGCCGCAAGGCGGGCAAAGGGGACGCCTATCACGCGTACCGCGACTGCCCTCTTGGTGGGCGCCAGCATTCGTCGGCCACGGCGGCGGCCTTCTGCATTCCTATTGAGGAGGAGGATGCGGAGGGTCTTCACACCCTGGCACTTGTGCAGGTTTTCCAGGAGGCTGCGGATGATGGACCGGAGGCCTTCGCCCGTGCGGCTTCGGCTTATGGTCCCCCCGCTGTGCTTTCCGCGGGCGGGATTGGCGGCATCGACGTGTCGGCCTACGGATTCAGCGTACCGCCTCCGCCTTCTGGCGGGACCGACGACGAGGACATCTTGCGGCGGCTTGATGCCCTCACCTCTGAGGTTCAGGCCGCCCAAGAGCAGGTACATTACACTCACGCATCCTTTGTTCCTGGGAGTGCGGTTGAGGAGCATGCATCGGCTCTGGTGTGTGGCCCTGCCGCTGCGGCGGGGATCACACCGGAGGGGCAGGTTCCGGCAGGTGGTGCGGCGGCATCGGCATCCGCCGTGCCGGCCCCTGCTATGCCTGTTTCGCAGGTAGAGGATGTACAGCCCGCGCCAGTTCAATCGGCGCGGGTGACCACCACGGAGGCGACGCACGGTGAGTTCGGAGGCTTCGTGCAGACGGTGAATCACGCCGCTGTCCACCCGTCTGACCTGACAGGCTACGACACCGACGACTACGAGGACTTTGCCGACGGCAGCTTCCGGCTGAAGCCGCGGGGCTCGCCTCCGTCGGCCAATCATGTTTCCGGGCCACCCGTGGGCGAGCAGAGGACCTACGGTTGTGGGAAGCCGCCCTGGGGCTTCCCTGCCACGGTTGGTCCGTGGGGCATTCCTTTCCTCCTTTCCCTCGTTCTTTGCATCTCGATCATGGGAGTGGCAGCCGTGCCCGACGCTCGGTCGGCTACGGAGATGCCTTCGCCTGGTGGTGATCTCGATTGGGAGGCTCCGTCATTTTTCTCTACGAATGATTTTCTTGATCCGGTGATGACGGCTCAGGGTCTCCTATTGCCTGACGATGTGCCACAGCTTCAGCCGCCCGAGCCTCCTGACACTTTGAGCTTTTTAGCATTTCAGGATTTGGCTCAAGCGGATTTGGGTATTGACATGGCATTCTACTACGGCATGGCCTTACATGAGAGCGGTCCTCTTGATGCGGGGCACTATTATGGAGCTGGTTACTTTACTTCCTACTATGGGATGGACTTCCGTGAGGCCACCGCTGACTACTTTGGTACTGTCGATTGACTTCTTGCTCACTCTGGAGGCACACCAACATGGTGGTGTGCAGAACTCCTGTGACCTCAAAGACTTCTTCAATCTGGTTTATGGTTTTACTTTGACACCTTTGAAATCTTCAATTTGACTTGCTGGCACAGAGCCTTTCAGTAGTTTGGCAGGACCTTAATTGCCTGTGAGTTTCTGCTCTTGTGCTAGCTAGAGGGTTCTAATTTGTGTATCAGAATTGCACAGTTGGATTAGCAGTTAGGCCTTGTCACCCTGGCTCCTGCCCTAACGCTTAACAGCCTTACATTTTCTGACTCTCCTAGCCAGTCACCACCCACAGTGCTGGGGTGGTGTGCTGAAATCTGTATAGGCAGCCCTGACTGGGAGTCCCGGTGCAGGCCCCTATGACAGATTCCTAGGACCAACACTGGACTACTGACTGATCTGTAGGTTCGTACTGTGACACACGCTGTGTCACAGGTAGGCTAGACACCGAGACCGTCCGAGACCGTTCCGGGTATATCTAGCTTAGGGTTTATTTATCTTACACAGTTTATCCACACGAGTACGGGAGTTTCTGATATCTAGTGTACTTGGATATTCCGGTATACCTTTCCATAAGTATACAGCACGTATGGAATTGTGTTTCCATAGGTATAGCAATCCTATGGAATAATCTTTCCCAAAGGTGAGCCACCCGTGGAAAACCTTTCCATAAGTATGTCGGCCGTATGGAAACCTATTTCCCAAGGGACGCTAAGTGTATGGGCCCGTCTTCCGTAGGCATAATGTCCGTATGGAAAGATTGTTGGATATACCCCTAGGACTCGGGATATATTCACTCAGTGATAGGTTTTCTCAGAATGTCATAAAGTTGATAAGTTAACCCGATATAACGGGCATAAACAGTTAGGGTTCGGGTTCGGGTGACAGTCATACACACTACTATAGGAAGAGTCACAAAGCGAGCGGTGTGACTGTTCCAGCACACCACCTAGTGTGGTGACTGGCTAGCCGAAAGTGAAACCTGTGAACAAACACCATCTACAACGGTGGAAATTTGGCTCTAAGGGAAGGCCTGTCCTTTCTGGCAGGGCGGTTCCCAGTCAAGAGTTGTAAACCTGAAACCGGTCCGTGATCGGACCCTTCTGCACATACAGCTACGGTCAATCTCACTGTGCAGGAGCGGCATGATTAACTTCCTAGCCACTAGTTGGCGGTGGCACTGCTGTGCCGGCCCGCAGCACAGTCATGGTGCCGTGAATTGAAGATGTCGATGCCGTGATTGAATCATTCGTAGAGCTCCAGAAGAAATCTGAAAGGTCTCGATCGTCGTGCGAGGGATTCTCCCCGTCCTCCTCGTCAGTAGTCGGTCCCGGTGAGTAGTCCCGTGACGGTGGTGCATCCCAATACAGCGGTGAAGCGGGCGGGACCGGGAGTGGAGGTACCGGGATGTAAAGCCCGATTGGTGCATTGTGAAGGCCTTGCCGAGCACGGTGCCGGCCGTGCCGGCGCGGTGGAATATGCTGGATGTGACACACCGACAGTAAAGACTGTCACCTGTCACTTCCTATAGTAGGCTGGGTGACCGTCACCAGTAGACGGGAAACACCCGTTAGTATTTATGTGTATCTCTTTTATCAATATGAGACTTTTACCGTTCTGATATCGAAACCCCTTAACTCAGGGTTTATTCTCCGTTATCCGATATATACACCCGACTATATATCTGACAGGTTTGACCCCACTTACGTTTTATTTAGCCACTGCGACACCGCGAGGATGATTGGCTAAAGCCGGACGCTTGGGATGGAGTGAGGCGCTCCGCGCGTGGGAGTGCCGGCAGTCGCGGGTATGGCCTAAGTTTTATGGGTTGATTTACGGCTGGCTGTAGGCCTTTGAGAACATCTTTTCTACGGGATTTAACGTTGGATTGGTTTACGCATCCTGGTTGGTCACCACACCGTTTCGTATCGGCCGCCATCTACCACACGACTTCTCGGAATTTCTGTTCTCTCACGGCAGCCGTATCGGCGACCCACCACATTTCTTGGCCGCCCGAGACTACCGCATTTTTCCACGTCTTCTTGCCTCACTCCACCCCTGTAGTCTTCTTCATCATGGTTGCTTCTACTAGATCAACGGCTAGCATGGCGCATCGCCGCCGCACATTAAGCACAATCTTTGACTCCGTTGCTGCCAGGCATGCCAACACGCCCGCGACCCCGACAGCGGCGCAGCCGGCCGCTAATTCGGCGGGTGCTACATTTTTGGCATCGGTACGCACCTTACAGCGGGAGCACTTCGACATGAAAGTGGCGAAGCACGTCCAGCGCAAGTTGTTCGACGGCAAAGAGGGGAGATTTTCCGGTGCGGAGCCCCACGCGGCGGCCATCTTCACGAGGATGGTCTCTGCCCTGCAGGCAGCATTCGTCACTGAGGACACCGGTTTCCTCCCGCTCTTCACGCTGGACGACGCTACTTTGGCCGTCCGCGTGGAGGCCAACAATTTGTTGTTCTCCACGATCGAGCTGCTGATCGACCCCTCGTCGCCCGCGGCGGACTGGTTGGACTCGTCCAGCGCCAGCTTCCCAGCAGACGGTAAGCGTGTCCTACTCGAGTTCGCCCGTCGGATGATCCCGGTCGGGGACCCCTTCCAGGGGCAAGCGGACATGTTTGCCGTCCGCATCGTTGCGGGCGTGGACCCTCATGGACCCATTGAGGACTTCAACGCCGCGCTCAAGGCAGCGAGGACGAGATCAACGCTCCAGGACGAGGACGTGAAGTCCCTTTTCATCAAAGCCCTCGACGCCACCTTCTACCAACCGGTGGTGTCCCGTTTGCTCCTTCACGACCAGCGAGCCGCCCACGACCTACTCACCATTCAGCAGTGGGTGCGGGAGTGCTACGGCGAGCACGTGCGGGCGGGCACCGCCACCGCATCGGCACACCGGTACTCCCACGGCACGCATTTCATGGAGAAGGACGTTGATGGGTCGGGTGCGGCGAGCGAGATCGCGGACTTGCGGACAATGGTGCTCGACTTGAAGAGGCAATTGGCCACCTTCCTCGTCACCGCCGAGTCCGAACCGTCTCCGCGGGGGTTTACCCCTCGCGCGGACAAACCGGACCGCCGGGTCAAGACCCGTTTCGCAGCCTCGCCCCTCCCCAAGGGGGGGAATTGGTCTCAGTCCGTCTCGCGGAAGGTGGCCTTCCACCGCGAAAGCGGTGCGACAATCCCGTACTGCCAAAATCAGGTGTGTGCTAAGGGGAAGGCGAGGCACTGGCACCGGGACTGCCCGAACGGGGGCAGGACCGGACTCTCGGCCTTCGCCTTCGCCGAAGAGGCCGAAAACTCCGTGTTGGCCGCGAAGTTCCAACACGCCATCGACAACAGCGACCCCGTGGAGTTCGACGCCCTCTGCATGCTTGCGGGCGGGAAGCCGGAGGTCTTCACCGATCTCTCCGCGTGCTCGTTCTGCGAGGAGGGCGGTGAGGTTCTCGTGTCCGCCGTCGCCGAGTTCTCTGAGATGGCGCACGCGGCTGGAGCTTCCACGTTCAACATCAACACCTTCACTGCCGACATGCCGGTGGTGTCGGAGCCAACCGCGCACTCCCCGCCCGCGTCGGTTGAGTCCGAGGGGGATTGGACCGGTCCGCCAAACCCCTTCTGCCCTCCCGTTACCCGCACGTTTGCCGACTTCATTGAGGGCACGGGGGTTGCATTGGTGCCCGACGAGCCGGCCGCGAGCATGAACTTGCTCTCCGCGGTTGAGGCGCCGGAGCGCGTGATCGACTACGAGCCCGCGGCTTGCGCCACGAGCGACGATGACGACGGAGATGCCTCGATGACACCGCCGCGGCCACGGTACGGCTGCGGGAACGGTATTCCGAAGTTCGGAAGGTCTCTCCTCACTTCCTCCTTGGTGTGCGCACTCTTTGTAATTTGTGCCGCCGCCGCGCCGCATGCCGTTGCCGGTGTCGGTGGTGCCGATGCGCGCACATGCACGGGTCCACCGGTCGGTGGTGCTCCGTGGACTGCCGCAGCAGTCCCGACTACGGGGGCTTCCCCGACTGAGGCGGATCATGACGTGCCGTGTGCGATTCCGCCTCGTCGCCAACGGCGGGAGCAGAGGAGGCAGGGCCTTTACATGGCTCCGATGCCGTGGCATCCCGGACCGCCACCGCCTGCCGAGTTGTTTGTGGACGGCCCTCCGCTGTCGCCGGCTTCATCTTCAGATGACGAGGCTCCACCGTCGGGCAGCACTTGGCAGCATCCCGGTGCGGTGCAGCCTCCCGTGATCGAGAACCCGTCAATTTCTTCTACGAATGATTCATCACCGGCCCCGGGGGCCGGCAACTGCTTCACAGTCACGCTGCTCCGAGCCGGGCAGACAGCTCCGAAGACCACTAGTGGCTAGAGTTAGTCACGCCGTGCCTGCCTGGGAGTTAGCTGTAGTGTAGCCTCCTAGATGTGCAGAAGGGCTCTCTGAATTTGAGCTGTGTTTAGGGTTTTAGCAAAGTAACAGCAGTATCTGACAATCTTGCTGTGACCTGGGACCGCCCTGACCAAGAGTACAGGCCCCCAGTTGTGCTACAGTTTCCTCCTGAAGTTGAGTAGGGAGTTTGTTTGCTTCGTTCACTACTAGCTCCGGTCACCACCCTAGGTGGTGTGCTGGATGTGACACACCGACAGTAAAGACTGTCACCTGTCACTTCCTATAGTAGGCTGGGTGACCGTCACCAGTAGACGGGAAACACCCGTTAGTATTTATGTGTATCTCTTTTATCAATCTGAGACTTTTACCGTTCTGATATCGAAACCCCTTAACTCAGGGTTTATTCTCCGTTATCCGATATATACACCCGACTATATATCTGACAGAATAGCAACCGGTGCCGCAGAAGTGAATGCAGGCTCGCTGGTGGTCGCCTCGGCAGCACCACCGACCTCCAGGCCGGTGTGGTCCGGTGCACATGCCTCGCCAAGAGTGGCAGCCGAGATTGGCGCCGCGGTGGCGCAAACACAGAAGAGAGCACACACCATCACCGCAATCGCCGAAGAGCGGCCAAACCCCCAAGGCGGTGCACCGCATCCCCGACGAGATGCTAGAGGCTGCGGGACCGCATCCTCACCGTCAATAGGGTCATACCCAGCTGCAGACCCGTCCGCGTCGCCGTCGCAAGAGTCGGTCTCCGACCCGGCGTGCATGTACCGCATCGCCAAGTCCTTGCCCTCAGCCGTGATCGAGAGTCCCCCCATCCGCGCGATCCGGTCCGCAAAGCAGAGGTCGGGCTCGTGCGCGTGCATGGGGTCCACCGGCATCATGTCATCGGCGTCGGACGCCCCCGACTCGTCCGGGCAAACATGCGTGATTGCCGCCGGCGGTGGCGCCGGCGGTGCGTCCTCGCGGACATGCGTGCAAGCGGCAGCCGAGATCCCGCTCTCGACACCACCGACCGTGAAGCCGCCCATGTGGGTGGCAGGCTGGCAGTAGGGCAGGAATTCCTGCAACGCACCGTCTTCGCGCTCCGGCTCGATCCCGAAGGAACACGCCGAAACGCCGTCGAGCATCTCCGGCTTGCCCCCCGCCAGAAGGCAGAGCGCATCGAACCGCTCGCCGTCGTGCTCGTCCATGGCCGTCTGAAACTGCTCCGCCAGCAAGTCGTTCTCGATGTCGCCGAGGGAGAAGCTGTGGAAGCCTCCCCCAGCGCCGTGCTTGCCGCCGTTCGGGCAGTCGCGGTGCCAGTGGCGGGCCTCGTCCTTCTTGCACGTTGAATTTTGGCAGAATGGAATGAAGTCGCCGCTGCCTTTGTGGAAAGCAACGCGCTTCCTCACCTGCGACTGCGGCCAGTTTCCCCCCGTCGGGAGGTCACCTGCCGCAAAACGAACACCGGAGCCGCCTCCCCCGTTGCCGATCTTGTTCTTGTCCGCCCGCGGGGTAAAACCCCGCCCGTTGACCTTGTCCGTGAGGACCTTCAGCTGCCGCTTCACGTCGAGGATGATGGCCGAGAGGTCGGACAGCTGCGAGGTGTCGCCGTCAGTGGCCACGGCCGCTGCGGACAGAGTGAACGAGGCAGTGTGCGTACCGGCTGCGACGTGTCGGGCGTAGCACTCGAGGACCCATTGTTGAATGGTAAGAAGGTCCACGGCCGCTCGCTGCTGGTGGGTGAAGAGCCTCGACACCACCGGCGCGTAGAAAGCAGGGTCCAGCGCGGCGAGGAAGAGCTCCTTCACCTCGTCATCGTCGAGGGTGTTGCGCCTCTTGGCGGACCGTAAGGCCGCGTTGAAGGCCGTGATGGACTCGGACGGGTCGGTGTGGGCCTTAAAACGGACGCCAAGGAGGTCCGATGTCCCCTGGAAGGGTGCACCGGAGTCCAGCAGACGCCTTGCGAGCTCCAGCAGGGCCCGCTTGCCGTCCAGAGGGTGCAAGGTCGCGGATGCCTCGAGCCAGTCACCCGCTGGAGAGGCGGGAGACACGATGAGCTCGAGAGTTGAGAAGAGGAGCTTGTTGGCCTCGGGTCGCACGGCCAACGTGGGGTCCTCCAAGTCGAACATAGGGGCAAACAGCGCGTCCTCGGCCTCGAATGCCTCCTGGAGAGCAGGCACCAGCTCGGAGAGGAGCACCTGAGCGTTCGACTCCGTACCCGTAAATCGGTCATGCTTGTCGGGAAAGCATTTCCGGATGACGTGCTTCGCCACGCTCTCGTCGAAGCGCTCACGCGTGAGCGAGCGAACACCCGCCAAGAACACGGCTTGGGCGGAGTTCGCAGCTGGAGCACCAGCGGGCGCTGGCGTAGCCGGCGTGACGGAATTACGTGCGGCAGCGGAGTCGAAAATTGTAGCTAGTGAGCGTCGGCGTGACGCCATACTTGAGGTCAATCTAGTCGCAACCATGATGTAGAAGACTATAGAGACGAAGTGAAGGTAAATGGGGCGAGGTGCGGAAGGAGCGGCGGCCAAAAGTCGTGAGGCGGTTGTCGAGGAAAAGAAGGAAAGCTGCGGCGCAAAAGATTCCCCAAACGTGCATGTGGATCTAACAACGCGGCCAAGGAACTTGGTGTCGGATCCGACCAAAATTCCAACGTCTACCAACGCGTAGTACGGGAAAATCAAGCAGCCACGAGCCCGAGCTCTCCGTAAGTCCAATCAACCAGCCGCGTAACTAGGCCATACCGCTCCGCCGCGCCTCTAGAGGAGCCCCTCACTCCATCTCAAGCGTCGGTGTTTAGCCTGACATGGCCAAACTACGCAGTGTCTAAACAAAGAGTGCGTGGGGCCAAACCTGTTGGATATACCCCTAGGACTCGGGATATATTCACTCAGTGATAGGTTTTCTCAGAATGTCATAAAGTTGATAAGTTAACCCGATATAACGGGCATAAACAGTTAGGGTTCGGGTTCGGGTGACAGTCATACACACTACTATAGGAAGAGTCACAAAGCGAGCGGTGTGACTGTTCCAGCAAAGATCTTTCCCAGGGGATACCATACCTGTGGAAAATGTTCCATAGGTATATCGACCGTATGGAAGATTGCTTCCCAAGGGATACCATGCCTATGGAATTCGCTTCCATAGGTACACCGTCCGTATGGAAACAGGTTTCCCAAGGGGTACCATGCCTGGGGAAAAGATTTCCATAGGTATGACCTATTAGGTTCCATAGGGCCAGCATAGGGTGATCATAGGGATGGAACATATCCGTGTGTTTTCCCACAGGGTTTTCCATACGGCTTTCCATAGGAATGCTATAGGGATGACATAGGTACGGAAAACGCTTGATATTCCAGGACTTTCCATTGGGTTTCCATAGGGTTTTCCATACGATATTTTCCATACGATTCCTTCCATCCCTATGGAAAACGTTCCATAGGTATGGACGCCACAATCATCCCTATGGAATGCCTTGGAAAACCCTATGGAAAGCACAATCACCCTATGGAATGCCCTGGAAAATAATGAAAACCTTCCCAAGGGTGAGTATAGGGATGGAAACTCAAAATTTTTGTTTTCGAGATAACCTCCAGTATCCATTTTCCCTTTTCCATAGGGCTTTTCCATAGGGTTTTCACCCGTTTCCATGCCTATGGAAAGCTTTCCCAAGGGTTGCAGATCTGTAGGGAGCATTAATGGATATGACGTAGAGAAAATCGGTGTTCACATTGTTACCTGGAAAGCACTTGATTCGATGAATATCTCAGTCTATCACCATCTGATTGGTATGATACACCTCTTTTCAAAAGGGG
The DNA here is from genome assembly GCA_001247695.2 of Cymbomonas tetramitiformis. NCBI lineage: Eukaryota > Viridiplantae > Chlorophyta > Pyramimonadophyceae > Pyramimonadales > Pyramimonadaceae > Cymbomonas > Cymbomonas tetramitiformis. The sequence continues at coordinate 38,140 of LGRX02013381.1, read as the reverse complement.
GAGGAAGGAGTATAGATTCATTCATTCTTCATACAGCTGCCACAAATTGATTTACATCATTGTGATTTTGCTTGGAAGATTAAAAATCTTATCAAAAGTTCCAGCATCTGTGTATAGCAGTCATAAAGTTTGATGACACGGTGCATCATGCCGATTGAAGCATCAAATGAAGTCTTCTTTGACTTACTGACACATGATGTTCATTATGAAGAAATCATGGATGCATATTTCTCTGGCTCTATCATATTATATGAAGGGCACTGACATAGGAGAACGATGGTTCTTCAAATGTGAATAAGCTATATTGTAAGCTTACGACCATCATTTTGACGTCAACAGCCTGTGAGCCTGAGATGCTGATTGTTGAATTTCAAGAGTTGTAGAGGCTAGATCGTATCCCTACGTTTCTAGACGGGTTCAATACACGTGTTGAACACGTATTGGAGGCATATTGGAGGCATATTGAAGACGGTATGCTAATATCTGGACATTCCAATACACGTGTAACATATTGGCCAAACTATTGAACCGCGATCAGCCTGGACACAGCGAAAATGAGTATGCTAGCATGGGCACCCAAATGGTGTCAGACTCACCCACTAGCACTTGGTATCATCTAAGGAAGGGTCTAGCGTTATGGGGACAAGTTTTCACGGCATTTGGACGCGTATCGCAGAAGTCGGTTCTGGGGGGCTTTTTGAATTGGGGCCCCGATGTATTGAAATAAGGCAAAACGATTGGAGGGGTGTTCAATATGTCTGCAACCGCCTGCAACACACGTACTGAACATGTGTTGAACACATGTTGAAACATTCACGCATAAGGAATCGTTCAATACATGTGCAATATGTCTACAATCAGATGAATCATTCAACACGTTTGCAATATATGTGTTGAACACATATTGAAACATTCCCTCATGCAGAATATCTTTAGTACATGTGCAATATGTCTACAATCAGATGAATCATTCAACACGTTTGCAATATATGTGTTGAACACATATTGAAACATTCCCTCATGCAGAATATCTTTAGTGCATGTGCAATATGTCTACAATCAGAGTGAATTATGCAACACATGACTGCATGGGGTAAAGGGGTAAGACCCCCCTGCTGCTCACATATTGCATAATACTTACAATATGTCCGCAATACGTATCTGGTATATTACAGGTATATCAAATGTGTACAGAGGCACTACTATGCGTCATCACACTTTCTGCAGTACCACATTCCAGTGGGGATGTCGGTGAGCCCTGCGCATCGCACGTGCATAGCCTCTTTGCAGCCTGCCCTCTCACACAGAAGGAGCTCGCCACCGACTCTACACTTCCCGCATGTGTCAAAGTGACCATCACTACCTACGGGCCTATCAACGAGTGCAAGTTTCTCCATATTGCGGTCGCTCGTATCAAGTATCACCGCTGAATCCATGCAGGGGTGTTTGACTATCACTACTTGCGCTTGGACTTGATTGGCCAGTAGGTAGGGCTCTCGGTTGTCCATAGTGTACTTGGAGGTGTCCCATGGGTTGAAGGTGTAGTAAGCCTTGGACACCTTGTCCACGCCGAGGATGGAGTTCTTCAGCTTGAAGCTTGCGATCTGAGCTTCCGTGGGCACGGGTAGCCAATCACACTTTAAAAAGTGTAGAGCACACCGCCAATGCTAACCCGCAGAATGGCGTTGATGATACCATACCTGCGCACGAAATGTTCAATGTTTTTGTAATATACGTACAACATATCCTCAATATGTTGGGGACGTATTGCATATATGTTGCAGAGATATACGAAAAGGCAAAGAAGCATGCAAACTGGTGGTTGAGGTCGTACCTGTCCTCCCACTCGTCATCGGCATCGGCATCATTCTTGGGGAAGGATGCGCGGACGAAACACTGGGTTGTCACTTTCCCTTTGTCCCCGTCTCTAGTGCGATAGAAGACACCGCCGATGTTCACCTTGTTGTACTTGGAACACATGGGTTCGGGACCCATCATGAGCGACTTCTCGTAAGCCGTGTATTGACGACCAAGCCATCCTTCAGGGTCCTCCAATGGACCGAACGCGATCGCGGGCACGCCACCCACCTCTTGTCGGTACCTATTTGCATGTTTAGAGCGCGCGGCATTCTCCCTGTGATGACAACATATTCTTAGTATACTTACAATATATGATAAACATACAGAAACAAGTTGACAATATGTTGCAGGTATACTACAGATAGTACATGCGTGCGAGCTTGCAGGTTGCACCTCCGCCGGAACAGGTCGTACTCAGCATGTTGTTGAAAAAGCTTTCGGTAAGCGGGAATACTCGCTCGCATCCAGCGGGTCAGTTGGTCAATCTCCAAGGACGTTAGCTCCAATGGCTTGCCCTTGTCCCCGAAGGTAGTGACCACGATGCCGGGAGCGGGGCCCGCCATCAAAGCCCGCGGGACACGGCCGGCAGTAGCTCTTTCTCGGTTCAAGAGCATGGTCAGGATGCCTCGTAGGGAGCGCAAGGTTTTCAACCTTAGATAGCCGTTCATGATGCTTGCCACGGGGAACGCATTGTTCTTCACCCACCTAGCTAGCTTGCCATTCATGGACTCGAAGGCATACATCCACCATTCACGCACAGGTCCGAATCGCAGGAGCAGATCGGCCCAGTGCCAGATTTTATGGGTGTTGATTGCAAGCCACTGTGGAGGACCATTCGCTTCCAAGTCCTCAAAGAAAAGTCTGGTCTGCTCTCTCAAATACTCCATATCCTGCACGTACGAATCAATACGTTTGTAACATATATTCAACATACCTGTGACATGTGGAACTCATATCACACCAACATTGAATACGTACCCGAGGTTCTATGGAATGCGCAGTGCATTCCCGTATGATGATAGTCAGTTTGGACACAATGTCCTGCAGCGCATTGTCGACTTCACCATCATCGCGAGGCCAAGAGGACAATACCGCCAACAACTTGGACTCGAAAGCCTTCAAAGCCGCATGCGCCTTGAGGTGCTTTGCGTATTTTGCGCCGTTGGAGGCGGTTGAGGTGCGCAACAAATGCTTATGCCCATCGCCCCACCGGGTGACTCCCCGCAACTCCTTCAAGAAGGCGAGTGCTGTTTCCCGAGAACGTAAGGTGGTCGAAGCCTTCGGACGCGGTGGGATCCCCCATGGACCGTTTGTCATTTTGTACACCTCATGCGGTTCCCCTGTCCGTGTTGCCGTATACCGTCAACACGTGTATGACATATTGAACACAATTACAGAAATGTTGCACTAATACAAAACTCACCTTTCGAATTCTGCACCCACTCCGTTTGCCCCCATTCTGGGTGCAGGCCCTCCTCCTCGGCAAAGTTGCGCGCGGCCTCGTTGAAATCCAGCCCAAGCAGCGTTGTTGCAAGCCTGTTTCCCAAGTTCATGATTTCGTGCATAGGATCATAGAGCCAATCCAACGCCAAGTTAAAGTACGACAACCTTGCGAATGCGGCGGGCAACTTGAATCCGGTGGCCGAGAAACGTTCCGCCATGTCCGCTTTCGACCAACCTGATTTGGAAAGTGCCTCGTGTATTTCGCCCATTCGCTTGACAAACTCATGCGTGTAGTTCTCCGGCGGCCCTGCATGGCACGTGCACAAGTAATACAACATATCTGTGGTATGTTGCAGGCATGTTGATGCATGTTGCAAACATGCTGCAAACAATCAAACTGGGTGGCATAGCGATGAGAGCGTACCAGGAGGATGTTGCTTGAAGAATGCGTAGAAGATTCTTCCCAGCGCTGGACTGTGACATCCTTTCGTACGGCACAACATGCAACACTTGTAGGCGTTTACATCCATTCGCTTCCCGGCATCGACCAAGCCTTTGTAATCCATGATCACCCCGAGTAGCATGCACCGTACACGAACATACTCCTCGGAAAAGGCGTCCCAAACTCCGCAGCCCGTCTCCCACAACTCCTCCAACTCGTCGACCAGCTTGTCGTACAAAAGAGTCGTATCGGCGGGATGGATGCCATTAAGAATACCGTAGACCTCAAGGTACTCGTACTTGGAGCGTATCTCCGGCGGCAAGTTCAAGATTTGGAAATACATGGGAAACACGCCCGCCTTGTTTTTCCATACGGAAGCCCCATCCGCGCAGAACAGGATGATTATATTCCGCAACTCCTGGAAAAACTCTGGGTACCGCGCCTTCTTCTCTTTCCACGCATCTCCGTCTGCACACTCCGGACAAAATACAACTCACCGCGGTATACATACAACTGTATGTGTACATCTGCAATATGTCAAAGACATACGTTAAGTGTATTGCAGATATGCCCTTTGCAGATCCTATCACAAGCATTGGGATCATAGACGCGTGCTGGGCTCTTACCCCAAATTGTGTCTTTGCGTCCACTTTCAGGAGACGTATGACGGCCATGCGCCCGCATGAGCTCAGCAACTTCAGGTGAATGGAATAGCCTCCGGAAAATTTCCTTCAAGGGCCACCAAAGGAATTGCAATCGCGGCTTCTTCGGAGTGCCATCCTCCGGAGTGCCATCCTCCTCCGCCGCTCCAAAGCTTTGCCACCGGCATTCTTTACAGTGTGAACAATGATCCGCGTTCTCCAACTCCTTCTCGTACAAACAACATCCATTGACGCACATGTCCACTCGTTGGTACGGCGTACTAAAAGCGTCGAAAGTACCCATAGCTTTAGCGAACGTCAAGGGGAAATGGGCTTCGCGAAGCTCATCAAAGTTGTGAAGTAGGATCTCACACAACGAGGAAAACGATTTTTGGGTCAAGTTTTCCTCCAAGTTCCATTCCAGAAGATCCGCGAGGAGCTTAGTTGATCGCCGCACGTTGTGGTCCTGCGTACACATCGCAATTTCAGTGGTTGTCGATACATATGCAATATACTGCAATACATTGTCAATATGTAGGAGATATGCATACTACATATTGCACGTGCAGTTCACTGCACGATATTTGGCATAATAACGCGTTCTTACCGTCTCCCCTCCGAAAAGCTCCTTTGCAGCATTCACAATACTTTCCAATTGTGTAGCAATCGCTGCTTTAACGGAGTGGACGGCATCTCCGTCGTCTTCTTCATCGAACCCCAAATCCTCCCCACCGCCATCCTTGGTCTCACCATCGGCATCCTCGGTCTTAGGCGCATCGCCATCCTCGTCGTCGGGAACTCCGGCCTCGCCGCCTTGACTCGACACATCCTTGGCTTCCACGTCCTGTTGTGCGTGTACCACCTCGTCTTCTGCGCTTGTCCTCCCGGCTTCCTCAGCATGTTCGCCCTCCTTGTCATCCATCGTGACGTCCACATCCGTATGTCTGTAGGAGAGTTGCAATGCACCTTCAACACGTTGTCAACATATTGCGAATGTGTTGTCACGCAAGCTTGCCCAATCATTCATGGGAGAGAAAGGGCGTAGAGTACCTTAAGGTTTCGCCGCGGTTGCCACAAACTACAGCATCGATTTCTTCAGGGTCCGGTGCGGGTGGCTGGATCTGCCCGTGGAGTTTCCGATGTCGTGTGCGGGTGGCCTTGCTCACCACGTTTCCACGTAGGTCAACTCCGTAGCACATGGCACAATCACATAGAAACCGCCCTCGCTCCAATGTTACGGTGCCCACATTTCGACGATGCATTGCATGGAGCGAGAGCCAAGGATCGGCTTCGCCCGCCGTGTCCTTCACCTCACCCATCTCGGTGTCCTTCGCCTCAGCTGGCTCTTCCACCGGAGATCTGCTTCGCCCACCGCAGTATATCTCCCATACATATTCAATATACCGGCAACGGTTTCTGATATATTGCAACATATTATATCATGAAAAATCAGTATGCAAGTTGAGGTGCCTAAATATTCGTACATACCTCATGGGCTCTTCCATCTCGGCAGCCATGGCATCCGTGGTAACTGCAATTAAAGACCAAACTCCAACCGCACGGATCAAATCTGGCCAATCATTTATTGTCGAAACGCTCCTCCAATGTCGCCCAAGGCACCGAACCTCCCGCACATTGTCTCGTGTAGGATTATCGAGTTGAGAGTCGTCGGGCAGCAGCGAGCCGTATGTAGTCGCCTCGAAGTTGCCATCGTGTACTAGGTAGACAACAGTTTCCATACGGATCGGTGTCAAAATTGCTTGATGAGCTTCGAAGAAGTCGTAGGCTTCTTCCGCATTCGATGGTAGGTTGTCTCCCTCGGGGGTAACGTCAAGTGGAAATTGGTGAGGACTACGTTCCGCGTCAACAGTGACTACATCAATGAATCCAGGAATCCCGAAATAGTACCTGCCGTCGTCTAAACCAGCTGAATTTGCCGCCTCGTGCGCCTCGGGGGGCGCCTCGCCCGCATCTCTGCACAATATCGTCCCAACATGTTTCCAACATCCCATCAACATGCTGCAACCATCACGATAGCGTGCTGCAGCATAGTTACGGCTAAAGCAAGTAGGCAAGGAAACATGATGAGATGTATCACCTGGAAAAGCTCTTCGATATGGACGATGAACTAGTCGACATTGAGGATGCCCGCAAGTCAGGCATGCTACTTCCGATGGTCCCATCTAAAGCATGCCCCTCGTGCGCCTCGTACGCCTCGGGGGGCGCCTCGCCCGCATCTCTGCACAATATCGTCCCAACATGTGTTCAGCATCCCATCAACATGCTGCAACCATCACGATAGCGTGCTGCAGCACTATTGCAGCGAGCCACGTGAGGAATGGTGGGAGGGAAACCATGCCCCACGAGAGTCCCTTACCTTGCACTCCCGCCGGCTAGTGGAGGGCTCGTGGGTGCCTCAGCATTGGGCGGCGGGGGGGACTCCTTGCTTTGGGCCTCGTACGCCTCGGGGGGCGCCTCGCCCGCATCTCTGCACAATATCGTCCCAACATGTGTTCAACATCCCATCAACATGCTGCAACCATCACGATAGCGTGCTGCAGCACTATTGCAGCGAGCCACGTGAGGAATGGTGGGAGGGAAATCATGCCCCACGAGAGTCCCTTACCTTGCACTCCCGCCGGCTAGTGGAGGGCTCGTGGGTGCCTCAGCATTGGGCGGCGGGGGGGACTCCTTGCTTTGGGCCTCGTGCGCCTCGGGGGGCGCCTCGCCCGCATCTCTGCACAATATCGTCCCAACATGTTTTCAACATCCCATCAACATGCTGCAACCATCACGATAGCGTGCTGCAGCACTATTGCAGCGAGCCACGTGAGGAATGGTGGGAGGGAAATCATGCCCCGCGAGAGTCCCTTACCTTGCCTCTTGCATGCCACGAATCCTTTCGACAATCCGTTGCAAGCAATTAGGCACCGGTGGAACAAGTCGAAACGATTTCCCCTTAAAGGTTACCGTTGCCGGTTCTAGCTCCAAGATGTCGGAAGGTGGTAACCAAGTCGGCCACGCGGTATTGTCTGGAGATAAATCGTGCGCCAATCTGGAGAAATCGTGCGGGAGCAGTCGCGTTGGCAGCCACTTATGATGCCATACCGTGTCCACTTCCACATAGTGCGCATCGACTTTCCTGCAATGTGTTCCAGGATCCCTACAATATAATCTCAATATGTATGCAACATATGGTAACCATGTTGCATACATGTAGCAAAGAGTCCTGTGAAGCAAGAAAGACACAACCTCAACGTCGAGAAGAAAGAGAAAGGGTGCTACCTCGCGGACAACTCCAGTTCCCTCGTAGATATTGGAAGATGTGGAGGCGCAATCCACGCCAAAAGGCGTTCCTTATTCGTAATCGTTTCATACTCCGGGTCGCGGAAGCCTTCCGCGGTACTCCAACCTTCCGGGAATATGAGCTTGATATTGGGAGGGGGTTTGAGGGATGTACCCTCCTGAGCATTGGAAGGTTTGATCGGCTCTCGATCGGCTAAGCACCCGCCTTGCGCGGGATTTCTCATCGCGCGCTTGGCTAACGAAGATTGTTGTACGGGGGGGGCCGCCTTCCCTTGGACGAGGGCGGCGGCTCTAGCCGAAGGCAAGCCGGTTCGATGTCGCTCCGCATCACTTGGTGATGATGATTGAGGGGATCGTTCATGGCGAGGTCGCTTTTCACCATGAACAATTTGATCTCCTCGGACCATACTGCATTGAAGTCCCCTTTACCACGCCCATCACCCTTCGAAAATGTACTGCAACTATGCTGTAATATATTGGACATATACTGCGGACATATTGACGATATGCTGAAGGAACTTTCAAGTAAAGCAATAACCCAAAAGTAGGTTTTCGGACCCCCCCCACAAAAAACGCACACAAGCTATGTCGCAAAATATAGCTCCTGAGTCCATATAACAAGTCTCACCAGAATTGAAGAACATGTTTTTTCAACTTTTTTAGGGCTCACTTCAACACTTCCGCAGCATACTGAAAGGGGGGGCTAAAGGCAGGGCTCAAGGTCTTGAGCCCTCACGTATTGAAGTGAGCCCTCACGTATTGAAGTGAGCCCTCACGTATTGAAGTGATCCCTGCCTTGAGCTCTGCAGGCGGTTGCACGCGGTTGCACGCATATTGACCTTTACAAAAATTTAAAAAACTTTTTAGAGGAGAATCTGTTCAATACTACTTCAATACGGGAGGGCTCACTGCAATACGTTACCGCTTGCAGGCGTATTGAAATGGCGTATTGGAGATGTATTGAAAACTGCTGATGTCAGCTTTGCCAGTGCCACGTCAGACGGATCTTCGCAAAACTGACTTGGCACTTTTTCGACCCATCTCCAATACGCCATTTCAATACGCCTGCAAGCGGTAACGTATTGCAGTGAGCCCTCACGTATTGCAGTAGTATTGAACAGATTGAACGATTTTCGGGGAAACAATTTTGGAATTTTAATTTTCAGGAGAATCTGCATCCCTCGTTCGTGAATCGAACGGCCGAATTCGTAACTCAAGAAGTACCCCCAAAATGACCCCTGAGATGGCCTGGATTAAAAAGGTTGTCATTGACCTTTAGATGGAGGTGGTGCACTTCGCCAGCGAGGGGGAGCTCAACTCCTCGCAGACAAGGTGTATACCTCCAGTGGGACTCGAACCCACTACCGCAGGCTTTGAAGACCGACGGCCAACCACTAGACCATTGTGACAACGAGATTGAAAAGATGTTGCGTATTGGACTACAGTACAGTAACGTATGAACACAAATGAAAAATCGGGTTAGACGTTCCCCCCCCCCAAAAAAAAGAAAAAGAGCGCGATGACAATCGAGATGCACGATGGACGAAATTTCAAAATGCATTTCCAAACGGTCGGTCGTCGCAGGTGCAATGCGCCCGACACATGCGGCCAACATGCGTGCACGATGCATGGTAACACCCATCGCATCACGGCAACGTACGGAAGGCCTCCTGGAAGCACGTTGACGTTCCAGCAGCCGCCCTTCCAGCACGTTCCAGCACCAGCCAGCAGAGGTGTAAACAAAGCCAGCAGAGGTGTAAGAAAAGCCAGCAGAGGTGTAAGAAAAATGTCAGTCAAAGAGTTGCACGCTGAGTATGTAGAAAGCTGCGAGCTGTTTGGCGTTGAGCATACGCACGAGGGCTTCGTTGACTACGTTGCGAAGGTGAGGGCAAAGGGGACACCTAGCGAGCCCAAAGGGATCGAGGAAACCCCATTGGCTTTCCTCGACAAAGGCAAGAAAAGGGCGAAGGAAGACGACGAGGACGATGAGGAGGGAGGGGGGGAAGGGAGCAAAAAAAGGCGCAAGGGGGCTCGAAGCGCGTTCGAAGCTCAACTAATTAAAGCATGTCACGAGGAGTTTGGTACGTACTAAGCATGCGGCTTCGTTTACTTAACTTGGTTCCTTCGGTGCATGAAAAAATATTGATTTGGGAAGGGTTTGGGGAGAATTACTTGCAGAATTGCGTGTGAAGGACGGGCGTCTTGAGCCCCTACTTCACGTGCCGAAGCAAGAGTCCGCGGTGTCGAAGTACGTCACCGCGGTACAAAACCGCTGCAAGTGGGCGACCGCGCCCACTAACTCCTTCGTGCGGGCGAAAGCCCGATCGATCGTGAACAACAATCGATATCTTTGGAAGTGCGGCCGGTGGGCGACCGACACGAAAACCGGAATGTGTACGTGGGTGGACCCCCAAAAGCTACATCCGTACACCACGTGTATGGAGGAGGGGGTCCCTACCACATGCCCGGTGCGGCAAATCGCCAAGAAGATGGAGGTGCTCAAAGCCCTCCCCGAATTCGAATTGGAGGAGGGGCCTAACAGCAAGGTGGAGTGCTTGCAAGGGGAGGCAAGACAGCGGCTGGGTACGTTCCCACCCTCTAATACACGTGACACACGCTCGCAGTATATGTGAAGCATGCCACAGCACACCTTCAGCATACTCAGCATACTTGTGCACCTTTCTGAAAGGTAGGGCAACAATATGCCTGCAATATGTATGTAGTATACCTGCAACATACCTGTAACATACCTGTAACATACTGTACACATACGACATAAAACTTACGGTTGATAGCATTTTTTGTTTGCAGTCGCCTATCTCTACGACCACAACGCCCCCGACAAGGACGACGAGGAGGAGGCTGACCGCCTGGAGGCGGATGCCAAGAAAAAGGAGGTGGAGGCCAAGGCCAAAAAAGCACCCGCCTCCGCATCCGCATCCGCAAAGGGCAAGGCCAAGGCCTCGGAGGGCCCCGCCTCCGCATCCGCAAAGGGCAAGGCCAAGGCGGCCGCGTCACCGGCCCCGTCACCGGCCAAGCCCGCCAAGCTTGCCAAGCCCGAAGCCCCCAATGTTGAAGACATCTTCAAGGTGGGGAAAGAGGTGGTGGTGTACGCGGGGGCTCAAACGGAGTACGAAGCGATGAAGAGTTCGCTCCGTCCCGACAAAGGCGGACTCGTGACGAACACCGGCCGATTGAAGGCCAACGTCGGGCTGTTCGCCGGGTTGGTGGTGGCGAATGCGGTTGGGGATATTCTCCCCAACCACATCATGGACGGCCCCGATTTCCCCCTCACCGAGGGGCTCATCGGTATCAAGGTGCGCACCAACCCTTTCAATATGTGCACAATATGTGTACAATATGTCTGTTATAGTACTGTAATAGTACTGTAATAGTACTGTAATAGTACTGTACTATATTTCCAATATTTGACACATGTATTTCGTTTGGTGGGGCTGCAGGTAACTGATATCCTCGACATGAAGATGCTTTGCAAAGAGAAGCCATATGCACATGTCCGCAGCGCCATCTCCTACATCATGAAGGAGGTGGACAAGCGCCTCCCGGAAGGGATGGACGCTAGCCACCGAGTGGGGAATCCCGGCTCGGAGGCGTCCCTCCTCTTGCAGAAGGCCTTCATGCGCGAGGGAAGAACAAAAATAAAAAACCTTGTAGTGGACGTAGCCTACGTACGGCAGGGGGAGCATTTGTGAAACAAATTTGACAATTTGTAATTGTATTCAATATTAATTGTGTTCAATATGCCTCTCGTTGACATATGCAATAGGTCCACAGCATACTTGCAGCATGTTGAATATGTCTGTGCAATATGCATGCAATAGGTCTTCAGTATATATCCAATATAGGCAACTTTTATTTCAATACATATGCAATATGTCCACAGTATATATACAGCATATTGAATTTGCATGTTCAATACGTATGCAATAGGTCCGCAGTATGTATCCAACATACTGAATGTTCCGTTTCAATACATATGCAATATGTCCGCAATATATATACAGCATATTGAATTTTCATGTTCAATACGTATGCAATAGGTCCGCAGTATGTATCCAACATACTAAATGTACCGTTTCAATACATATGCAATATGTCCGCAATATATATACAGCATATTGAATTTTCATGTTCAATACGTATGCAATAGGTCCGCAGTATGTATCCAACATACTAAATGTACCGTTTCAATACATATGCAATATGTCCGCAATATATATACAGCATATTGAATTTTCATGTTCAATATGTGTGCAATAGGTCCGCAGTATGTATCCAATATACTAAATGTACCGTTTCAATACATATTCAATAGGTCCACAATATATATACAACATATTGAATTTACATGTTCAATACGTATGCAATATGTCCGCAGTATGTATCCAACATACTGAATGTTCCGTTTCAATACATATTCAATAGGTCCACAATATATATACAACATATTGAGTTTACATGTTCAATACGTATGCAGTAGGTCCGCAGTGTGTATCCAACATATTGAATGTTGTATACAATATGTATACAATATGTATACAATATGTATACAATATGTGGGCAATATGTCTGCAACATGCCTTCATAGTGTTTGCGACATGCATGGTGCATGTCTCCAACCCTATACTACACATGTGTTGAAGGCATATTGAAATAACTCTCTGCATCAGAACTTCAATATGTCTCCAATACATGAGGGCTCACTGCAATACTATGTTGCACACATGTTGGAGCGCTTGCAGGCATATTGCACACATATTGTAACATTTTTTATTGTATTGAACATTTATTGTCAATACGCGTGCAATATGCCTGCAATATGTGTTCAATACGATGTATTGCACGCGTCCAGAAACGTAGGGTATTTGTCCTTTGAACGCGCCATTTTACGGCAGCACCTAATAGGTACTCGAGTGGGAAACTTAAACCATAGTCGTGAATTCGTTCGGAGTTTTCTCAATAGCTTATATCATATTTCCAAAGAACGCGTAATCGCTTTCTTCAACTCCATTGATCCCTCGACACAACACCCTGTCCTATTCGCTGTGAATGCCGACAAGGTCACTGAGTTTCGCAGAACTGGGCAAATAATAGGCGCTCTAGCTTTTGACCGAGGTGCAATAAAGGCAATCTTTCTCGATGATCCGGTCGTTCTTGAAGGGCATGACGCCAAGGGTATTTCACAAAACATCCTAAATGGCTACTATCCAAATTCATGGTCCTCCCACAAGGACCAACGCGCGATGACTATTATGAGTGCCACATGGATCTTTGAGGCGTATACGTGCTTTTGGCATCATATTTATGAGTCAATTGAATAATTTCCACTACAGGATCGTCCACGCGTGTGCTAGAGGGGCGTGCTTAAAGGGTGCGCTTTTGATATGTTTTTTTTTCGAAATCGTCGAAAAAAAGATGGTCCTCCCACAAGGACCATAGTCTTTAACCGTCCTAGCGGTTGCATGGTGCGCGGTGTTGGCCGCGCATGGTCGCACACCTTGAGTTTATGACCAAATATGAAAACTTAGTTGGATAGTCCACACTCTAGTCGCCATCTGAGCTCTCGTTTACCGTGGCGGCTGATCACTCCCGAGTGAAATAAGGATTTTGTGATTTTTGCACTTCTAATTTTCACTTCGCGTCAAGCTAACGAGTGCACATCGCTCACATACTTGCCCATATGGCTTATGTTAAGCTTTCAAAAAATCATTTTATGGATATACTTCAAAAGTTTAAGCACCATACGCTCCTACTACACTGTGAATGCACTCTAGCGGGCATCGTGGATAATGGGTCATGTTTGCACCGATTATCCCATTCCGGCTAAATAACCGACTAAAAAGGTGTACGGTTGTTAATAATAATTAGAGATGGCCAATATATGCACTCCAACATGACGTATGGCCCAAATATGATGGGGACATGTGTATAAGATCGATATGCTCGCATGGACGCAGGTGTAGCCTGCACATACTATTCCCAAAAAATTATTGAAGATATCGTATCTTTTTGTGCCTTTTTGATTTTTCAGAAAAAATGCAATCTGAAAAGTTGAGGGTGCTTGTCGTAAATGCGAACGCCATGGATATATTGGGTGGATCCAGGCCGGACCAAGCATCGAAGTAATTAATATATGTCCCATTGATACTAAAAATCATTGGGCGCGCCTTCTAGATCCGAACAAATGCCCAATTAAATTCTTGCAACATTGGTCCTTGTGGGAGGACCATAATCGATTATGGTCCTCGCACAAGGACCATGGGATAGTAGCCATAAACACCTTGGTTGTTATATTCAGATTTAGTTTGCACCAGCTACGCACACAACTAACAGGGATGGCCTTCGATGGGCAATATTTCAACTTAGATGTGCCGAGATTTCTTTGTGATATGATCGGAACTTCGGTTGAGTGGACCATGCCAGGATGGGATGGTGGGCATAGAACGGAGCTTGTCTTAGCTGATGTCCGTAAAGATGAGGTGCTGACTTGGTACAAAGAGACCCCTGAGACCATTAATGAGATCCACTCGAAGGTTGGTTACGGTAAAAACTATGAGGCGCTACGTGCCTCGGCGGCAAAGGTAGGACAAAAGTTCTATAACCTTCAAACGTTCTGTGATACACGTTTTGCGCAGGCTGAAAGAAAGGTTTATAAGAACTTCATTCTTAACTATTTAGCCAGCGTGACACACTTTCAGGAGATTGCTCAAAATGGAAAGGATGAGCAAAGAGCCTACGCGGGAAAGTTCTTATCCGAGATGTATAAGCTTGTATTTGTGGTCACTGTGCTTGGTCTTGCAGACTTGCACGCCAAAGTGAAAGAAGTGTCTTTATTTCAGCAGACAGTCAATACGTTGCCTTGGGAAGTGACCGAGAAAGAGGCACAATTCGCTCACAGTTTTGATGTAGTCTACACCAAACAATTAGATTTCAAGGATCGTGATTCTGTCAACGAACCGCTGAGCCCTACCGACTTTCCTATGCTGTGTGCACACCAGCAAGAAATCGAGACACACGGGACCTTTATGGGTGTGGCGCTAAAGACCGCACCAGTTCACGGGAGGAACTTCAGGAAAGCTTTTCGATCAGTGTGCACGACACGCTTGGCTAAATGGTGTGACCTTGTCCTGGAGCACGTTATTGACCGTTTTCTAAACAGTGAAGTCCACGCCTGGTGTGCAGTGATGGCTGGGTGCTTTGACCTACGTTTCTTATTTCAGTTGCCCTGCAAATTGCCAGATGAGAAAGGTTGCTTGAGACAGGTTTATGATTGGGCTAGAGAGCATGGCAATATTTCTTTGCCATCATTCACTGCAGTATGGGCGCAACATTTAGTCATCAAACAACGACTGGTTACAGCATATTCGGAACTAGCAAGGTATGCAAAGTGGCACCTCTCGCCAGGCACAGTTGTCATGCGAGACCTGTTAACAAATTCTGAGTTCTACACGGATGTGCATGATTGGATATTCTTGTTCCAACACTGTGCCTTGGAAACACAGAATGAGGCTGTTGTGGAGTCTCAAGGTTCATGCGTTGATAAGCACGCAGCGGGCCAAAGGTATTTGAGTCAAGAGGCTTTGATCAAGGAGACTTTCGTCCATTGGAATGGCCCAGCACCGCAGCACTCTGATGGACTTTTGAAGGCTGCACTAGATCATCATTTCAAAGGAAAGAAGTGGCACTTCACTACGACAGATTCTCGGGCCAATTTGAATGTGGTTTCAGATGTGGTTGACCGTCTTATGTCAGTTGAGAGTAAGTTCTCATTTATGGAATAGACATTGTGATTTAATATTGATGCCTTAAAGTGCAGAATCCATAGTACAAATTGTGAAGAATCAACATTTCTTTATATATTTTAGCATTCCACCATACTGTTGCACAACCTTGACTACCTGAAATTGCAATAATCTATGAGAGGGAATATTCCTAGGTGCATAAATGTAGTAAATCATCTCTTAAGAAACTGTGTGATTTTGGAAAAAGAATATTCCTTTTTTTCAAAAAATTCGCCTGCGGCGGTTATTTTATGGAAATTACCGAGCTGCTCGCTCGGAAATTAACATTTTTTGCAGCTAGGCTGCCTGAGATGCTGATTGTTGAATTTCAAGAGCTAAAGATTCGTTGAATCAGCCTTGGTAACATGTGTTTTGATTGATGAATTGTTGATCCGTGGTTTCTCCCCAAGTCTAGAGAAGCTGGCACACAAGTTGTTGCCAAATGTCTTAAGGAAAGCATCTGAGCAAAGGATTGCCAGTTGTGCCGTCAGGCATCGAATTCCATTTCAGCAAAGCCGAGTGAGTAATATCCGCCACTCTAGCTACTTGCCCGTCATTCCTTCCAGGTTCATGACAATAGACAGTTCATCAAAGTCATACACCAATGCATAAGTCACATGCATGGTTGCACAATTTGTGTCCGAATGCAACCCCATCGAGGTTAAGCATCTAGACAGCAACTCTGGCCAACAAAAAGCCTTCCTGTCTTCGGATATCTTGAGCATCCTCATTTCCAGCTCCACCATGGTCAATGAAGCATCATGCCTGTGCCTCGCCGAGACGCTGCTCCTCAAAGCCGCACACTTGAGGCGAGCCTTATGAGACAGTGACCTTTGGCTTGTGGGGCGTCAACCCCTTATCAAATCCTGAACACTTGTTAACACCTGGATAAATTTATCATGATGCAACTTAAGTGGGATTATAAGTTCCACATAATCATATTGTCTAATCATATTGTATGCTGAAGGCATAACTGCCGCATAACTATATCAGGCCGTGGAAACATGTACCCAAGGGTTTTCGTCGATCGGTCGTATATATATCAGGGCTGCATCCCAAGAACTGCAGGGCTGCATCCCAAGAACTGCAGGGCAGCATCCCGAGAACTGCAGGGTTACATCCCTAACATTTTTACCCTGCATCAAATTGATATGACAGGAACGGGAATTGATCCTTCCTTGCTAAAGGTGTAGTGAGCCTTGTACAAAATCATACCCTTGCACAGATACGCACACATGCGAGATATCATATCTGTGGATAAATAAAAACTGCTAAATGCTACCTTTGCCAAGACCGTGGTTTGTCATCGGATTCTTTGGCCAGTCATCCGAAGCTACCGGAGACATCGACTGAGGTAGACGGAGTTGTGATCCTAAGTTGTGCTTGACAAACATAACTAAATAAATTTCACATTAGTACGTGGCGAATCCATTCTCACTCATCGCGACAGATGTTCGTCAAAGCGTGCGTACTGGACAAAAACATTGAGGAGTTGAGCAGACCGGTTGAGGATTATAAGTCCAATTCCGTTAAGCAGGGCCACTCCGTTTGCATTAATCCTTAAGGCGGTATCTGGGTCAGATCTGACCCAGAAGCGATGGCAAAGTATATGTTGCTTGGGCAATTGCGTTTGCATACCTTGCATGATTTGTGCACTGGGTATTTGCACGTACACCGTTGTGTGCATATGTAAGCGTAGCGTACTTGTGCGGGGCACGTATGCATAATATATATCGCACGTACCCGCATATTTGTCGCGAATCAGTTGCACATTTGTACGTTTTTTGCGTAATTTTATCTTGCAAAACATACAAAACGCGCCTAAACTGCAACGTTATACTTACCTACGGCTCATCTACAAGCACGCGTTGCATCATGGGCCATGCCCCGATCATTATGTAAGTGATTGGTGGCTATCATCATGGAATATGACCCATAGTATCGCAAAAATCACCACACGTGTCCCTTAAGTATGGAAAACATTCCTTAAGTATGGAAAACATTGTGAAATATATGTATTTTTAGTGTTTTTTTCGGCATAAATCCACAGAAAACGATAGGCAGATGAACGCACATCGGTGCAAGTGAATCATCCTTGGAACGTATCATCGATCAAGGTCGATGATTTAATTCCAAAATTGTGCAAAAATATGTCGAGCAGATGTCGTCAACAATGACGATGAAATTAAATCGTGCCTGTAAAATCGAAAACATTCTAACCATGTGCGCATATAAGAGTGGATATATTCGACATACAGTATATCGACATGTAGTGTCGCAACTAGTTGGTAATATAGGTATGCAATAATTGGTAAAGCAAACGGGCATTTAGTGACTAAGCATACATCGCAAAAATCCACTATCACAACACATATAGAAAACCCTCGAATTCTAACCACCGGCTTAAGGGTTAAAACAAGCCCCCGGTGAAATAACTCCGGAAACGAACACGGGCTCCCCATGACCGCCTATGAACCTCCGAAGTAGCTTCAGGAGGGGAGGAAGGGTTGGGTGCACTCATATATACTGTGGAACGATCAGTTATATATATAATGCCGAGAATCGTGCGATTATAAATTGTTAAATCGTTCGATCATCGTTCGCAAAGGCGTCGACGGCTAGCGCAAATAATCCGTAACGTAAACCTCGGATACTTTGAATCGTCACTCTGACGCACGATACGTGTGGATCAATCAGTAATCCAGCGTCAATCTGTATCACGAAACGCAATTCATTGAACCTTGAATCGTCACTCTGCAATACGATACGCAATTCAAAGGGGGCTACATCCTAAGCACTGTAAGGCTAATGCCTAAGGTGAGGGACTAAAGTGGACTCAGTTCCCCCCAATATCCTAAAAACACCATGAGGGACGCCTCAAATCGGTGTAAGAAGACTGGTACCAGCAGAAGCAACAACAACAAAGACATCAAAGACATATACAAAGGTATGCCCGTTGTGAGGTCACAACTCTTTTAAGAGGGGAGATCTGTCAGGGTTATGACCGATGATACATATGTCATACATGTCATACGTGTCATACCTGTCAGACATGTCATACCATGTCATGTCATGTCATGTCATGTCATGTCGAGTCATGTCATATATTATAATGACAGACAGTCGTCATACGGTCGACTATGACCGTACATGTCATCAAGATGATAAGTCACATCAGCTGTCATTTATTCAAGGTAAGACTTGAATGACACATGTCATCGAGAGGCCGTATGTCGGACTCGAGTATGACGAAGCAAGATTTTATCTTGAAGTACCGAACGGTTCGGAGAAGAATGCATCTTCGCTTCTAGCATGTTCTGAACAAGCATGCGCAGTATCATATGGCAAACGCATTAGTCGTTCAGCCGATACTAGTCGTTCAACCAATGTGCTGGAAGTGACGCCCCGACTGTCATTCCTATAGTTAGGGTGTATGACTGTCACCGGTCCCGGAACCCTAGACCCCGAACATATAACGGGAAGGCTGATGATTATCCGTTTATCTATTCTGATTACCACACCCCGAATATACAGTCAAGCTGATATATTCAGCAGGTTTGGTACCACGCACGTTTAATTTTACACTGCGACTTTGGCCATGATTGGCTAAACACCGACGCTTGGGATGGGGTGAGGAACCCGTGCTAGAGGGGTTTTCGGTGCGGCCGGTATGGCTCGGTTTCGGCAGCGCGGTTGATTGGACATGAGTGGGGTGCGCATTACGGCAGCTTGATTTCGTGCAGTATCGTTGGGCTGGATTTTGTTGCTTCTGGTCGCTTGCACACCGTCCGACATTGATCACGTCCTTTCGTCCCACACGACCGCGTGCAATTTGCTGTTTCCCCGATTTATCCTCGACGACCCGCCGCAACTCGCAAGCCGTCGCCCGCGCCGTTAACCTCACCTGGCATTATTCACCTCACCCTATCTCTGCAGTCACTTTATCATGGGTACTTCTACGAGATCACACACCGCGGCCGCACGCCGCTCACTAGTTACAATTTTCGACGATGCCGCAGCTCGACATGCAACCACACCAGCCACACCTACGGTTACGGCTGCCCCGGCTGCCAAGTCGGCAGGGGCACTGTTCCTCGACGCGGTCAAGCGTCTGGCGAAGGAATCCTTCGACGGGCGCGCCGCCAAGCTCGTCATCAAGAAGGTGTACGACGACAAACATGGGCGTTTTGATGGTACGGAGTCGAACGTCGGCTCCGTTTTCGCCCGCCTGGTACTGGCATTACGGGACATTTTCGTCACTGAGGAGTCCGCGTTTGCCTCTTTGTTCGACCTGGAGGATGCTACCCAGCCCGTACGCGCTGAGGCGAACAAGCTTTTATTTTCGACGCTGGAGTTTATCGTTGCTCCGGTGTCACCCGCAGCAGACTGGATGGAGTCT
This sequence comes from Cymbomonas tetramitiformis, assembly GCA_001247695.2. Classification (NCBI taxonomy): domain Eukaryota; kingdom Viridiplantae; phylum Chlorophyta; class Pyramimonadophyceae; order Pyramimonadales; family Pyramimonadaceae; genus Cymbomonas; species Cymbomonas tetramitiformis. The sequence continues at coordinate 18,247 of LGRX02013381.1, read as the reverse complement.
TCGGCGGAGGCACACCCGTTCGATGGGAAGCGGGTGTTGCTAGAGATCGCCAGAATGCTTCTTGATTCCGGCGGGCCCTTCCAGGGCACCGCGGACCTTCTGGCCATCAAGATCAACCAGTTCGACCCGTCGCGAGCAATCGCCGCCTTCAACGCCGCTCTCCGGCCCGCCCGACGGAAGAGCACACTCGACGACATGGAGGTCAAGTCCCTCTTCATCAAGTCCCTCGACCCGATCTTCTATGCTCCGGTCGTCAACCGCCTCCTGTTGCACGACCAACGTGCGGCGGAGTCCCTTGCCACCATTCAGCAATGGACCCGTGAGTGCCACGCGCAACACGGGACGGATTCGCACGTCCCGCCTGCTACGCGCACGTTCTCCGCCCTCACCCTGGCTGGGCAGAGCGACGACGAGGATTACAAGACCGTCTTCGGCGAGCTCCGCGACCAGCTCTACGACATGAAGAAGGAGATCAAGGCCCTCAACAACCGTCTCGACGACACGAAGGGCTACACGCCCCGCAACGACAAGATGAACGCCATCGGACGCGGTGGACATGGTGACGGCGTCCGCTTCGCGGCGAAGCCCCTTCCCGAGCACGGCAACTTCCCGCAGAGCTTCCGTGGGAAGTCTTCGGGTAAGGTGGCTTTCCACAAGCCCACCGGTACGTTCGTCCCGTTGTGCCGGCACCCGGCATGCTCGGCTACGGCGGAGAAGCATTGGCATCGGGACTGCCCGAACGGCGGGCCACGCGGACACGTTGGGGCACGCGGTTTCAGCATTGCGGACAGCGAGAACGACGTGCTCGCCGTAATGTTCCAGGGCGCCGTGGACGACGACAACGCCGCCCGTTTCGACGCCGTCTGCTGCATTGCGGACGGCAAACCGGATCTCTACGACACCGCCTCTGCGTTCTCCTTCGCTGTCGCCGAGGAGCGGGTGCCCGACACCATCGACGAGTACCTGGGGTACCGCCAGCCCGCTGACACCCGCCTCGGGGTTTGCGCGGTTGGTTGTGCTACGAACATTCACAACTTCAAGATTCACGACGAAGTCCGTGCCGACGCCCTGGACGCGCCACCGCCGCCGGCACCGCCCTCCGCTCCGCGGTCGGTGGTGTCCGACGAGGGGATGTACCCCATCGGCGCGCTACACGCGCACGAGACGCACGCGACCTTCATGGACAAGTTCGCGCTCAACTTGGACATCGCGGGAACGAAGCCGACCCTTGCCATGCACCACATGGGCCCCGTCGCGCCCGTGGACTCCGTCTCGGTAACGACGGGCGACTCCGGGGGTGGTGGCGGGTGTCTTCCGCCACCGGGACGGGCCTTGGGGTGCGGCAGGCCGCCAATGGGTTTCGGATTCCCTACCCTCACGTCTCTCGCAGTCTGCCTGATGTTTGTTATTTGTGCCACTGCCGCGCCTTCGCGTGATTGCTCCGCGCCAACATCTTCGGCAACAGGGCGCATCGGCGGCGAGGTCGGTGGTGCTGGTGTGCTGACGCCCACAGCCATCCCGCCGGACCTCTACTGGCAGCCGGAGGGCTGGTACCACAGCTGGTACCGTGCTACGTACGGGTACGGGTGGACGTGGCTCCCAGGCCCCCCGCAGCCACCTGAGGCAGCTCCGATTGTTGGTGCGCCGCCCTCGCCGGGTGGTGCTCCGCCATCGCCGGACTACGAGCCACCCGCCTGGGGCGGTGGGACCGGTGATGCACCTTCTTCTTCAATTCAACACCGGGCCGAACCGAGTGCGCCCGGTGCAACTGCCTGCGACGACATCGACACATCTTCAATTCTCTCAATTTGCTCTACGCATGATTTGACAAACAGTGGTACCGGTTCTCCTGGGCGCTGTGACAGTGGCACCGGCTCTCCCGGGCACTTTCGAGGTGGCTAGAGTTACCGAGATTGAGATTAGCCTGCCTCCAGAGTTTAATGCTGTTGGTTCAGGTTGCCCCAAGATGGGCTTAATTTAGGGTTTTAACTGTATCCGTATTCTGCAGTATGCCTCACTAGCTGCTAGTTTCGGAGTTACCCTGCCAGAAAGGACAGGTTCTCCTGTAGGATGCTTATTTCCACCGAAGCTGAGTAGGTGTTTGTTTCAGTTCCGTGACCACCTAGTTTGTCAATCACCACCCTAGGTGGTGTGCTGGAAGTGACGCCCCGACTGTCATTCCTATAGTTAGGGTGTATGACTGTCACCGGTCCCGGAACCCTAGACCCCGAACATATAACGGGAAGACTGATGATTATCCGTTTATCTATTCTGATTACCACACTCCGAATATACAGTCAAGCTGATATATTCAGCACAATGCCTTGGGTTCACAACCCAATAGCGGTACCATCTATGAGATGGGAGGCATTCGGTATAGATGAGCGTAGCGTTGTGCTACAACAATATCTTCGTCAGAAGTCTGCACTCATCCCCGCTCATAAGTTGCACGCGTGTTACTACAGTCCAATAACACCGCGCTTTCTATCATATTATATTATATACTAAGGCTCGCTTGTGCGTCCTTATCAACGAAAGATCTGGTAGATATATAGTTCGGCGGTAATATATATCTAACTGGCGAGATAAACCCTGAGTTAAGGGTTACGGAATCAGAACGGTAAAAGTCTCATAGATAAATCAGAGGCATACATAAATACCTAACGGGTGTTTCCCGTCTACTGGTGACGGTCACCCAGCCTACCATAGGAAGTAACATGTGACAGTTTTGAGTGTCACAGTGTCAAATCCAGCACACCACCTAGGGTGGTGACCGGAGCTAGTAGCGAAACGAAGCAACAAACTCCCTACTCAACTTCAGGAGGAAACTGTAGCACAACTGGGGGCCTGTACTCTTGGTCAGGGCGGTCCCAGTTCACAGCAAAGATTGTCAGATACTGCTGTTAGGTGCTAAAACCCTAAACACAACTCAAGTTCAGAGAGCTCTTCTGCACATCTAGGAAGCTACAGCACAGCCAACCTCTAGGCAGGCACGAAGTGATCAATCTCAGCCACTAGAGGCCTTCGGAGCTGGCGTCCCGGCTCGGAGCAGCGTGAGGCTGAAGTAGTCTCCGGCCCCCGGGGCCGGTGGCAAATCATTCGTAGAAGAAATTGTTGAATTCTCGATCACAGGAGGCTGCACCGCACCAGGGTGCTGCCAAGTGCTGCCCGACGGTGGGGCCTCGTCATCTGAAGACGACGCCGGCGACAGCGGAGGACCGTCCTCAAACAACTCGGCAGGCGGCGGCGGCCCGGGATGCCACGGCACCGGAGCCATATAGAGGCCCTGCCGTCTCTGCTCCCGCCGGTGGCGACGAGGTGGAATAGCACACGGCATGTCATGAACCACTTCATTTGGCGAAGCCTCCGTAGCCGTGACTGCTGAGGCAGTCCACGTAGCACCACCGACCGGTGGACCCGTGCATGTGCGCGCGCCGGCACCACCGACACCGGCAACGACGTGCGGTGCGGCGGCGGTACAAATCACAAAGAGTGCGCACACCAAGGAGGAAGTGAGGAGAGACCTCGCGAACCTCGGAATGCCGTTCCCGCAGCCGTACCGTGGCCGCGGCAGTGCCACCGAGTCATCCTCGTCGTCACCGTCGCTCGTGGCGTAAGTCGCGGGCTTGCGGTCCATCACGCGTCCCGGCCCCTCAACCACGGAGAGCAACTTCATGCTCGGGGTCGGCTCGTCGGGCACCAATGCAACCCCCGTGCTCCCAATGAAATCGGCGAACGTGCGGGTGACGGGAGGGCAGAAGGGGTTCGGCGGACCGGTCCATTCCTCCTCGGACTCAACCGACGCGGGCGGGGAGTGTGCGGGCGGCTCCGACACCACCGGCAAGTCGGCAGTGAAGGTGTTGACGTTGAATGTCGAATCCCCTACCGCGCGCGCCAACTCGGAGAACTCGGTGACGGCGGACGCGAGGGCCTCGCCGCCCTCCTCGCAGAACGAGCACGCGGAGAGGTCGGCGAAGACGTCCGGCTTCCCGCCCGCTAGCATGCAAAGGGCGTCGAACTCCTCGGCGTCGTCGTGGTCGATGGCATGTTGAAATTTTGCGGCCAACACCGAGTTCTCGGCCTCCTCAGCGAAAGCGTAGGCCGAGAGCCCGGCCCGGCCCCCGTTCGGGCAGTCCCGATGCCAATGCCGCGCCTTGCTCTTCGCGCACACCTGATTTTGGCAGTACGGCACGGTCGCCCCGGTGTCGCGATGGAATGCCACCTTCTTGGAGATGGACTGCGACCAATTCCCCCCCTTGGGGAGGGGCGAGGCCGCGAAACGCGTCTTAATGCGGCGGTCCGGCTTGCCCGCGCGAGGAGTAAATCCCCGCGGAGCCGGTCCGGACTCGGCGGTGTCGAGGAACGCGGCAAATTGGCGCTTCAAGTCGAGGACCATCGTCCTCAAGTCCGCGAGCTCACCGGGTCCACCGGAGTCATCGGCGGCCCCCTCCATGAAATGCGTGCCGTGGGAGTAGCGGTGTGCGGACGCCGTGGCGGTGCCCGCCCGCACGTGCTCGGAGTAGCATTCACGCACCCATTGTTGAATCGTGAGGAGGTCGTGAGCGGCCCGTTGATCGTGGAGGAGCAACCGTGACACCACAGGCTGGTAGAAGACGGTGTCGAGGGACTTGATGAACAGCGCCTTCACGTCCTCATCGTGGAGTGTCGCCCGCGTCCTCGCAGCCTTCAGAGCGGCGTTGAAGTCGCTGATCTTGTCGTGCGGGTCCACGCCCGCAGAGATGCGGATGCTCAACATGTCCGCTTGACCCTGAAAGGGGTCACCCGCCGGTATCATGCGGCGGGCAAACTCAAGCAGCACCCGCTTACCGTCATTCGGGAACGTGGAGTGCGAGGAGTCCATCCAGTCCGCTGCTGGCGACGCGGGGTGAACCATGAGCTCGAGCGTGGAGAACAATAAGGCGTTGGCCTCCACGCGGATGGGGAGGGTAGCATCGTCCAGTAGGAAAAGGGGTGCGAAACCAATGTCCTCCGTGACAAATGTTGTCTGCAGCGCAGAGACCATCCTGGCGAAGAGCGCGGACGCGTGGCACTCAGTCCCGGAAAATCGCCCGTTCTTGTCCTCGAATAACTTTTGGCGAACGGACTTGGAGACCTTCATGTCGAAGTGCTCCCGTTGCAGCGTCCGCACCGAGGCCAGGAACGTAGCACCTGCTGAATTGGCAGCCGGCTGAGCTGCCGGCGGCGTGGCTGGAGTGTTGGCGTGTCTCGCAGCTGCCGAATCAAAAATCGTGGATAGCGCTCGTCGGCGATTCGCCATGCTAGCGGTGGCTCGAGTAGAAGCAACCATCTTGAGAAGGACTGAAGGGGCGGAGTGAGGCAACGGAACGCGGGATGTGCGGCAGTCCCGGGCGGCCAAGAAATGCGTGGGTCGCCGATACGGCAGCCGTGAGAGATCAAATAATTCAGGGAAGTCGTGTGGTAGCGGCGGCCAATACGCAACGGTGTGGGATCCAACCAGAAAACGTAAACCAATCCAACGTTAAGACCCGTAGAAAATCGTTCTCCAACCGGTGCGGCGTGCCGTAAATCAACCCATAAAATTTAGGCCATACCCGTGACTGCTGGCACTCTCACGCGCGGAGCGCCTCACTCCATCCCAGGCGTCCGAGCTTAGCCACTCATGGTGGCAATCTCGCAGTGGCTAAATAAAGCGCAAGTGGGGCCAAACCTGGTAGATATATAGTTCGGCGGTAATATATATCTAACTGGCGAGATAAACCCTGAGTTAAGGGTTACGGAATCAGAACGGTAAAAGTCTCATAGATAAATCAGAGGCATACATAAATACCTAACGGGTGTTTCCCGTCTACTGGTGACGGTCACCCAGCCTACCATAGGAAGTGACATGTGACAGTTTTGAGTGTCACAGTGTCAAATCCAGCAAGATCTTCTAACTTTGATCCTCCTTGCTTCGTGATTCGTGTGGACGAAACCGCCGGCGGTCCAGGCGGCAGGGCGTTGCAACTTTCTCTTCTCTGGTGCTTTCGCCCCTACTGACTGAAGGATTGCGGTCGTTGTGCCGCCGCTAGCCAACCTGTTGCGCTGCTCCTGAACCAAAGCTGCCAAATGAGATTTTAAATTCTTTTAAGCCTCGGAGAAACTCGGAACGATCTCATCAAGTTTCGCTGAATACGCTGCGAACTCTGGCGACGCCTTGACACTCGCGATTTTCTCTTCCAATTGCGCGTCGGAAAAATCATTCATACTGAAAAATTCACCAAATATACACACCGAAAAATTCCACTGTAACTACAGAGTTCCCTACCTCGTATAATTATAGTGCTCCTATACTGCTGGTGTCACACAAGGTACAGATGACCCGGCGGCCCTTCGGTCCGGTCTGTCACATCACCAGAGTTATGTGGCACAGCACCTCTCGCTCCGCTCGCTACACTGTGACACATAACATCCAGTTATAAACAGCATCGACTTTCCAGTACAGTATGCACTACCTACCGTACGATGGGGATGACTCTCGCACTCTTCAGCTTGTCGCTGATCGTGCGATGGTAATAGCGCTTGGCGCGCCATCTCCCGCCATCGCCATCGCATCTTCGCATGATGAGATGGCAGATGGCGATGGCGGGAGATGAAACGCATGAGAGCTCATCAAACTCGTACCAACTGCAACAACGATCTTCGCCTGGCTAGAATTTTAAAGCATACGATAGGCATAGCAGCTCATCATCCTCTCATCAGTATCAGAAAGCTTTCTGTTCCCCCCTGCTCGCAACGCAACACGATTTTACGGAACACGAAACATCCAAATGTTAGGCGTTAAAAATCTCCTTCAGAGGTTCTCACGAGATCCAGCTGATATAGTCAGTCCTTCTACGAACACGCAGACACCTGCAACGCACAATGCAGCTGGTGCCAACAAGCCCATCATAACTCCGGGAAGAGGAATCGCTCTAGCTAACAAGTATGTCACGCATAGCATACCCTGCAAAAATTATATTTTCGAACTGCTGTAATTACCTGTCCTCGAACTACCCTGCAAAACTGTATGGGCCTCAAACTTTTGTGCTATAAATTGCAAGTTCTGACTGCCTCGCTACAGCCAACAGCATTAGTCTCGAGGTTCTCCGGATTTAATATCAAATGACGTGTCTCAAGTTGTAAGTTGTAGGAAGCAACAAGTGACCTATTGATCCCCTGCAGCTTCTGGTTGGTGGCATCGTGCAGGCGGCGCCAAACTCCCAACCGGCGTGTGTTCCGATCCATGGTTGAAGGCATCTCGAAGGCCGACCTTCGCAGATGCGCGCGAAGAGGCGGGGTGAAGCGTATCTCTCCTCTAGTATATATTGAGGCAAGGGGCGTGCTTAAAAGGTGGCTTGAGGATGTTATTAAAGACGCTCTAACGTACTCACAGCACTCGAGAAGGTATGTGCAGCAGTGCGTTGGATGACGCGAGCTGCAGAGCCCTGCGCGCAGTGCGCAGTCTCGCGCGCAGTCTCGCGAGTCTCATGCCATGACTGTGCATATTACCCGTTTGGCAGCCAACTAATAGCTATATAGTTCATCTGTTCCTATCGTTGAGCAAACGTTTGGCAAAGTTGGTGCAAACACGAGCGCGTGAACTGGAGGTAAAATTGTACACAAAGCGCCACGAAACTTCGTCAACTGCACTTGTGTGAGGACGCCGTATGACCACCCTTCTGCGAGGGCTGCGTATGACCACCCTTCTGCGAGGGCTGCGTATGACCACCCTTCTGCGAGGGCTGCGTATGACCCGTACGACCACCCTTCTGTTATGGGTGCTTCCTTACCCTTCTGTGAGAGTTGCGAATGCCTTGTTGTGAAGAGCGTGCGTACAATAGCTATTTATTCTGAACTTCGTGCCTTCATCGGACACGCTCAAGGGCTGAGGAATCAAAGAACGCACGCTTCCTTTTGTGCAGGATGGTAGTGACTACCATGGACGTCATCTACGCGCTGAAGCGCAGAGGCGTGACAATCTACGGACCCTGGAACGGCGCGCGTCTGGTCTCCAAGGAATGGCACGCCAAACGTGTACGGAAGATTCGCGGCGCCTGCTTGAGGATCCCGACTAGCAAGGCTGTGGCCGCCACGCCCGCCACACCTGCCGAAGCACTAGTTGACGCAAGAGCTCGGGAAGACGTCGCAGCTCGGCAAGAGGTTTGACAGTCAACATCGCCAACCTCCTTTGCTCGGAAGCTGCATCGCACCTCCGAGCTGAGTGGCCTCCCATGTCATTTTGCGTGCCGCGTACTATTGGGACAAGGGAGCATCAGGTTTTGGCAATCAGCACATCCGCATAAGCTCTTCTGTAGGAAACGAGGTACATTGTGCAGAGCTAAACTTGTGATCACGCGTACACGAGCTTCAGAAACGACGTTCTCAGCGTCATCTTGGTGTGCACGCCCGAGCCTGTTCCCTCCACATCCGCCTGGAGTACTGTGAGCACAGTCGCGGTCCGCTTTACAGCAACATTTACCACAGATCCGTTGCCTCATTCGAGAGATGAGCTTCAGCAAGCAGCATCTTCAAAACGCAACCAAAAACACGTCCCCGCGTTCATTCGTTAAATGAGTTTGTGATTTGCCTCTACGCTATGATCTGCGAATGGGCTGCACAAGCCACTTTCCTCAGGTGACAACGTATGAACTCTTCAGACAGTCATTTGTCTTCAGCCCGGAAAATTGTTCTTCGGAACGTAGAGTGTAGCATGGCGCTTGTGCGACGATCACGCGCGAGAGAGGTTACACTACAGCTAGCAGTGCTGCAGTTTGACCACGGGTTCCCCTGGCCCATGAGATGGCACCCCCTACAACATAGCCGCTATGGGCTAAGGTGTATTCAGTCCACACGGTTGCTAATCCAACCTCTACTTCTTGTCCACGCTTGCAGGCCTGCAGCACGGGCACCCAGGCAGTCTCCTCCGCCTTCAGAACCCCCCTGGAGCGTTACAACGTCGGCGCTACTGATCTCTCCTGTCCGGCAGCCTCCACGCGTTCGCGTTCCGCCCGCACAGCGCAACTGGTGTGTCCCATGCACTCCCCCGGGCACCCAGAGCTCCCTTCTTGCACTTCAACTTTGTGGCAGAACTGCATGTACACGTGGCACCCAGAACTCCCTTCTTGCACTTCAACTTTGTGGCAGAACTGCATGCACACGTGGCACCCAAAACTCCCTTCTTGCACTTCAACTTTGTGGCAGAACTGCATGCACACGTGGCACCCAGAACTCCCTTCTTGCACTTCAAGTTTGTGGCAGAACTGCATGCACACGTGGCACCCAGAACTCCCTTCTTGCACTTCAAGTTTGTGGCAGAACTGCATGCACACGTGGCACCCAGAACTCCCTTCTTGCACTTCAAGTTTGTGGCAGAACTGCATGCACACGTGGCACCCACGTCGCCACCACGTTGCGGTAGACGTCAGTGCCAATATGGCTCCCTTTACTTTTTGCATTGAACCCTCACACCCACACGGGCCCCCCTCCATCGTAGGAGATGCGTGCGCACACATCGGCTGTCTCGCGTCCTCGGTTTCACCTCCCTCCACGGGCAAGTGCAGCACGCCTCACTTTTTCCTTGGAATCAGGAGGAAACGAAGGAGGGCGGCTGTTTGTTTATGCTGACGGGGCAAGAGACGATTGGCAACCAGGATGCCTCCGCACATTTCGTGACGCCGGCTGCAGCAGTGGGTAAAGGCAACGCTGACGTCGATGGCACGGACATACCTCTATCCGTGGATAGGTTCCAGGTCGTGAAGGTGAGACACCAACCCATCAGACGGTTGCTGGCGGACCGCTTTGTGGGCCAGCGAATGCTGGGCGGATGTCAAGTGAAGAACCAAAGCCTCACATCGCGTTGCGGCGATTGGCGGACGAAAGTGTCTAGTGAGGGAGGAGGGGCCTTCTTTTCTTGCGAGGCTGCGCTTGAACAGCATGGAATGGAGCAAGGACACTTAGCATAAGTCGACTCCGTTTGTCTCGCCGATTCTATGTGCACATTTAAGTCATGCCATTCGGTGATGGATGGCAGGAGTTGATATCGAGTTACTTTGAACACATATACCAAGAGTCGCGCGCAACTACTGCACAGGTGATCCACCCCTTCGAGCCGTGCTGACCGGGGAGTTCTCCTTCCAACCTGCGTGCTGTAATACTTCACGGCAGGGGGTCATACCCGCAGGCCTCTGAGCCAGGAGCACACTGTGGCCAAGGGCAAATGCAGCCAGTGGATCAAGCAGAAGATGCGCAACCTCAACAAAAGGTTTCAAACGCAGTGTGTGTCCCCTGCGAACTGCCGGCAGAATGTCCTCGGCGAGGCAGAACTATGCACCGCTTGTGCGCCAAAGGTAACGGCGAACATCACGGCCATGCTGCAGTTCGACAGGTTTATCGCCGGCAATCCGCAGTGTACGGGACTCAGGGTGACCACGCCCGAGGAATCCAACGTCCTCCGTGCGAGATTCCCTGGGCCGTGGCAGCAGGCTGTTGATGCCGTAGCAGGGGGTCCCCCGGGTGCATTTCACCCTGCGGTTGCGAATCAGCAGCCGCATACAGTGGCAGCTGCTGCTTGCGGCAGGGTGGCGACGCATGCACCGCAGGTAGCGGCGGATCCTGCTGGCGCCGGGGTGGCGGCGCATGCACCCCCGGGTGGAGTTCGCACTGCGGGTACGATGCAGGCACCGCAGGTAGCGGCGGATCCTGCTGACGGCGGGGTGGCGGCGCATGCACCCCCGGGTGGAGTTCGCACTGCAGGTACGATCCAGCCACCGCAGGTAGCGGCGGATCCTGCTGGCGGCGGGGTGGCGGCGCATGCACCCCCGGGTGGAGTTCGCACTGCGGGTACGATCCAGCCACCGCAGGTAGCGGCGGATCCTGCTGGCGGCGGGGTGGCGGCGCATGCACCCCCGGGTGGAGTTCGCACTGCGGGTACGATGCAGGCACCGCAGGTAGCGGCGGATCCTGCTGGCGGCGGGGTGGCGGCGCATGCACCCCCGGGTGGAGTTCGCACCGCGGGTACGATTCAGCCACCGCAGGTAGCAGCGGACGTGCATGACAATTTTCTTGCGGACATCGGAGTCTGGGTGAAGTACTTGTCTGAGTGCCCGTGGGTGACGTACGACCCTGCAACACGTATATTCAGCGATGATACCAACCACATGACACAGTCGCAACTTCCCGAGAGCCACGCGATATGGGTCGGCGAAGTATGTGACGCGCTGAACCTCCTGCGCCCGTTCTTGACGATGGTTCCGGTCCCCCCTGCGCAAGGACGTCGACCCCAGGGCGCACATACCACCCAGCCCCGCACCCAGGAGTCGCGCCCAGCCCAGGCGCCGGAGCAGCCAACACACCTCAAGATAAATCAGGCCGCAGCACCGGCCCCGGGGGCATTGCCCACACCGGAGGAGGCAGTGAGCCCATTACCCACTATCATGACAGAGGCGGCGTTCAGGTCCTCCCTGGACGAGCAGTCCGAGGAGGATGAGGAGGTGGTGGCTCCCCAGCAGGCTCAGGAGGTCAGGAGGAGTCCGAGGACCATTGTAACGTCGCCGCCATCCCTGGAAAAACGACGAGCCGGTAACATAGCCAGGAATATGGCCCAGATGAGGGGTGTGATGGAGGCTAAGGGCGCTCTGTTCACCGTTGGTGACACAACACCGGAGGCAGCGTTGGCCTTGCTGCAAACCGTCACGGACGAGCGCCTTAAGGACCACATCACCGCGCTGCAGGGAACGGGCAAAAAAGTGAGTCTGACGATGAAAGGGAGCTTGTTTACCCTTCAGCAACCAGCGACATTTGCGGGTTACGCAGCGCTTAGCAAGAAGTCCTTGGACGCGCTCAACACGCCACTAACAAATGAACTCAAGCGGCGTGTGAACAACAACCCGGAGCTGCGAGCTCTCGTGCCAGTCGCCGCGCCAAAGAGCACTGCAGCTGAACCCCGGAAATCCAAACGTAACGAGGGACCGCCGGCTGCCGGCAGCAACAAGCGCAAGAAGCAGGCCTGCCCGGCTGATGCTCGGCAGGTTACTGTGTCAGGAGCAACAATGGCCGAGCTCCTGCCGATTTCGCGGAAGGGCGCGTTTCATCGCGCCGTCAGTGGCGGTGTAGAGTGGTTGGTGGCTGCTGGCAAAGCGGAGAAGCTCACGCAGTCCGCTGTCAAAATACTGTCGGGCCGTATGAAGACACAGCTCTGGGAGACGACCACGTACGGCGAGGAGTACTCAGTGGAGCATGCCTCCGGGACGTGGAGTGGAGCAATCGGCAAGACTGTCCATCGCATAACGGTGGAGGAGTGGTATGAGGTGCACGATTACTACTGCACGGCGGTGGCCAGTGACAATGGCGCCAACCTGCAAGTCAAGTTGCCCGCGGTGCTCCTCGACTTCGCCATTTTTCATGCGGAGTTCGACGCGCACGCATTCAACTCGGCGACCCTACGGTCCTAGCAAATTGTAGTATGTGTACTAAAGGTGTCCTAAAGGCATAGTAAAGGACAGTTAGTACGTATGGGCGTTAGTATGCCGGTAGCATAGTATATTACAGGCATACTAACGCCATATTGGCCTGTTAAGATGCGCGTACTACAGGCGTCCTAACGGCACTGCGCCTTAAGTATGCGTTGGCCCCAACTGGAGCAGGGGTGAGTGGTGGGGCACGTGTGGGTGTGCAGATCACTGAGATGGCGTTTTATGGTGACTAGAAGGCCAGGGGAAGTTTATTCCGCGGAGTATGGTGGGATTCGGGGAAAGTAGTACGCGGGCTGAGTTTCTCGGAAATGTAGGGACGTTAGGATGGCGTTAGCATGCCTCTAGGATGTCATTAGGAGGTTGGCGTTAGGACGTAGTTAGGATGCTCGTAGGCAAAGTTAATACGCTAATGGCACTCTAGCGGCACTGCGCCTTATAAAGTATGCGTTAGTTGTACTACTGCAGGGGTCGTTACCAAGGTCACAATTTGCAACTGCCTGCATGGCATGTGGCAAGCAAAAATAAACTAGCAGCGATTCATGTCTCATACATCGACCTCGTCGTCGTCCTATGTCCTTGATCCCTCGAAGAAGTCGGCCGTTGGGTCGAGAATGACCGCGGTCTCCATGCACGGATGTGGTACAATAACAACCTGCTGTTCTACTCTATTGGCTAATATGAATGGCTCCATGTTGTCAAAGGCCGCGCGGTCTACGTGCGGGTTGAAGGTATAGACCGTCTTGGTCAAGTTATCCGGGCCGAGAATGGAGTGACGTCGACGGTACTCCTTGATCTGTTCGTCGGTCGGCTTAGCGAACCAATCGCATTTCAGTAAGATGTAGACCTTTCCTGCAATTTCCACCCGCAATATTCTCGTAATACGGCCGTGCCTGCATATCACCAAGCCCACGATTGTGTAAACAGCTAAGTTAGTATGTCGTTAGGAAATTATGCGCATCCTAATCGAGTCATAACGACATCCTAAAGACATGTTAAAGGTAGAATAGTGCGTGCTCCTTTCTCACCTTGCCACGGATTTTGGCTCACCGTGCTCGTCCACTTCCTCACTCGCGAAGAAAGTGCGAAAGTAGCTGTGTACGGTGCGCTTGTTCCGATCGGTCGTAGCCGTGCGGTAATCAGCGTCGCCGATCTTGACGTGCGTGAAGTTATAGCAAACCGGTGTCGGCCCCGCCATGAGCAACATCTCGTACTTGGTGAACTGTCGGCCCAACCATTCCGTAGGATCCGCGTACGCTCCAAATGGGGGCTCGCGTATGTGCTCAGGTTTGCCCTCCCTTGCACACACCGCGTTCCGGTACTTCTTGTTTCGCAGTCGCATCTGTGCATTCCAACTATGCACAGCGATACGATACCGTTAGTACTTTAGGCGCGTCCTAAATATGCAACAACGGCGTCATAAGGGCATAAACAACCGCTCGGGGAATGGGGCCACAAATCACCTGCGCGCGTCTTCCACATACTTCTCCCACTTCTCCACCAGCTCTCGATAAGCCGGCAATTCAGTCCGCATCCAAACCTTCAAGGCCTTAATGTCATCATCTCGCAAGACCACACGTTTCCCCCTAGCCGATACCTCAACCGCAATTGCCCCGCGGCTCCCCATGGTCACGGCCGCCGGCATCCGGGTGGAGTGGTCTTCCGAAATGAAAGTGATTAACCCACGCACCAAATGCAACACCTTCACCCGCTTGATGCAGTTCATTATGGCTGGAACGGGTAGGAGTTGCTCCTCGCTAGGCTTTTGATGTGACCGTTCAAGGACTCGAAGGCGTACATCCATACCTCCCGCATGGGACCATACTTCTCAAGTTGTTGGACTAAGTGAGAAAACATGTGAGTGTTAATCACACACCAAGCATACGCTGGCCCGGTCGCCTCCAACTCCTCGAAAAATGACTTGATTTCTTGTGCGAGTGGCTCCATATCCTGCACGTACGCAGCAATTCGTTAGGGCCCGTATGATGTACGAAGCATGTTAACGGCATCATAACATCATACTAACTATATCCTAACCGTTTACCTTAGGACGCACTTGTGTCGTCGTGATCTCCCGCACGATCGTGGTCATTTTACCCACTAGCTTGGCCAATCGATTGGCGGGCTGCCCTTCATCTCGTGGCCAAGCGCAGACTGTCGACAAGATACTGTTTTGCACGAGCTTCAAGCCGTCGTGAGCCCGAATGTGCTTGGCGGCTTTCTTATCGGCGGTAGTTTGCAACAATCGTTTGTGGCCACGCCCCCATCTTTCCACCGCCCTTATGCTCTTCAAGAAACTGCGCGCTGTCTCCAAGCTTCGCTTCGTGGTAGACCTTCTGTCAGGGCGGGGTGGAATCGCGAAAGGTCCGTGATTCATCTTGTACATCAATACCTCCTTACCTGCGTCACATTATTTGAACTGAGTATGCCGCTAGTACCCCTTCGTGACACCGATAACACGTGGTTAATACACTATCGGCACGTTATGCACATCCTAACACGTGCATATTTGCCTACCTTGAGCATTCTTCACCTTGGTTGTGGCATGCCACGTGGGATGGACACCGTCCGCTTTCGCTTGCTGGCGGAGGGCGTCGTTGAAGTCGACCCCGAGCAAGGTTGCAGCGATTCTGTTCACCAGGTTCATGATGTCATGCATGCCATCTAGGATGATATCACGGTAGATCTTGAAGTAAACCAACCGAGTAAAAACGCTCGAGAACTTGACGCCCGTATTCCGCATGCTCTCCTCCAAGGTCGCTCCCGAAAGTTCGGGGTCTCCGCTATCTCGCAGATCTTCATGCATTGCGGCATGACGCTTGTACTCGGCGTCCGTGCGCAACGGTGGAGTGCCTAGACCGAAGAGAAAACAAAGTAATCAGCAAACACTCATTTACACCACATGCATTATACGGTTAGCACGCCTTTAGGCTTTTAAGTACATCCTAACGCCAACCTAACGACGTGCTACTAGCATACCTGGCGGATTTTGCTTGCTGAAGAGGTACACCATTTTGTGCATTAATGTTGACCATGTCCCCCAAATTTTGCATACTAGGCACGCGGCGTATGCACCGACGTCCATGATTTGTGCGGCTTCAACCGCTCCCTTGTAGTCCATGAGTATGGCAAAGAGCATGACCTTCAACCGCACGTGCTCGTTGGTGTACGAGTCCCAACACAAAAAACCTTCGTCCCACAACACCACGAGCTCGTCCACGAGTTTACCATACAGCAATTGTGAGTTGGCAGGGTGTTGCCCTTCAATGATCCCGTACACCTCCATGTTCGCATACTTCGTGCGAAGCTCCGGAGGTAGGTTTAAGATTTGGAAGTATATAGGGAACACCCCCATTTTGTTCTGCCACAATGCTGCCCCATCGGCACTCAAGAGTATACTCACGTTCCTGGCTTCCTTGAAAAACTCGATGTGTCGCACGTTCTTCCGCTCCTGCCATTCCTTTCCATCTGATGGAAGATTCCAGCACAGGTGAACGTGTTAGTATATGGTTAAGATACAGTTAACATGTCGTTAAGGCACTAGCGGCATCCTAACATCGACCTCAATAGAATACTCACCCCAGATTGTGCGCATCGATCCGTCTTCCGGTGGAACATGCCTCGAGTGGGCGAGCATCATCTCCGCCGTGTATGGATTCGCGTACACACGTCTCAGCAAATCGACAACATTCCACCAAAAGAATGTTGATCGCGGTTTCTTGCCTTTCCCCGCGTCCACGTCTCCCGTCTCGCCCAATGCCTCCCACCGGGGCTCCTTGCACTTCGGGCACTCGTCGGCGGTGGCGTAATCTTCCTCGAAGAACACGCACCCCTTCACGCATAAGTCGACCCTATGCCAGGGGGCGTCGAACGCTTCGAACCGTTTCCAGGCGGCTTTGAAGTTCGTTGGAAAGTTGCCCAATTGATCTCCGAAATGTTCCGTGATAATGGCGAGGAGCTTGTCGAAAGAGTCTCGCGACATCTTGCCTTCGGCGTTCCATTCCAAGCAGTCGATAAGGAGCTTGAAGGCGTTAATGGGTCGGCGCGGGCCTACCACGGGGACCGCGTCCATCTCCTGCGCGTGGTGGCCACCCTCCGAAACCGCAATTATAACACGACAATCGGGGTATGTAGTGCGCCCGTAACACATTAACAATAGCCTAATGGCGTGCTAAAGGTATCATAAAGGCTTAATACCGCTCTACGTTTAACATATTGCTCACCTGCTGCTGGGCGGCCAATAACTTCGTCATCTCTTGGACCAACAACGACGTGGCCGCTTTTGCGTCTCGCATGTCTGGGTCTTCGTCTGCATCCGTTCCATGGTCGTCGCCTTTCATAGATCCAGCTTCGTCCCACGCTTCGCCACCCACTTCATCACCCTCCTCGTCGCATGGATCCCCCCCCTCGTCGAAGTTCTCACCTTCGCAAGATGAGTAATCTTGGCTGTAGGAGCGGTCGTCGTCCGATACTCCCGGATCCATCTCCCGCATCGGGTTGGATTTGCACGTGGTGTAGGAGCGGTCGTCATCCACAAGCTCACAATCGTCCATTTGGGCCTTCGCAGGACTGTTGCACACCTATGATGCCGTTAGCATGTTAAACACTGTGTTACGACGTACTAACGACATCTTAACTGCACTCTAACGGCGTTTCCAGTACCGGAGGTTGTTCAGTTTTTTCACTCACCTTGCCGGAATGGCGCGGGTGTCATTCGATTTCACGTCATCGCCCAATGGCACGACATGACGCACATCCGGGTCTGGGACGTCTACCGCATCCGTGTAGGCCTGTCCGCGCCGTATCCTTTTGAACAAGCTTCGGTGACGAAAAAGGGTTGCTCGACTAACCCACACGGTCGTGCCATAGCACATGCCACAATCACATAACGCCAAGCCGTTTTTATACACCAACCCTCCGCGTTGAACCTCTGCCGCCCGTATTGCGCTTTCATGTGCGTCGTCTCGCATCTTCCACTCCATCTCCAATGGCGTCATCAGCGGATGTTGAAGACGCATCTCCGTGGACACCGTGCTGCGAGGATATGAAGCCGTTAGTACACTGTTAGCACTTTATCACAATGGTAATGGCGACCTAACTCCCGGCGATAAGAGCTCGGATGGGGGCTCACCTCGCCATGTTCACCTCCCCGTTACCCAAGCTCGCGGGGGACGCGGGAGGGCGTGTGTCGTGGGTGTCGGTGCCGATGAAGTTGTTCCATTGGACATCTAGCCGCTCCAAGTTCATCTCATCCGTTTCACCAAAGTACCGCACCGGTTCCCCCATGTGGCGGAAAGCACGATTCACGGCCTCCCAATCGGCAAATCCGGGAGGGAAAATAGGTAAGGTCTCACCGGCGGCGATGCCCTCATCATCGTCGTCGAACATGCATATACAGGAGTACATCCGTGCCAACCGGGCATGGGCAGGTTCCCCAACTACCAAAGTCGCCGGTAGACCAAGTTGGCGTAATATGTCTTTTACATCCTTAAAGTCTTCGGGGTCGTCGTCCTCAATGGATTCCACGATGCTTACCACGTCAACGCGGTTCTCTATCAATGACGAGGGACGGGCGTCGTCATCGGTGGGGTCGGCCATCGGCGCGGGGCGTGGTGAAGGCGAGGCGGGCGGCGGGGAGTCGTGGACGTCTCGTATCAAGGAGGAAGGAGGGGTGGTGTCGTCATCGGTGGGGTCGGCCATCGGCTCGGGGCGCGGTGAAGGCGAGGCGGGCGGCGGGGAGTCGTCGACATCTCGTATCAATATCGAGAGAGGGGTGGTGT